>JAAXYW010000068.1:0-69667 GCA_036851895.1 Orthonychiurus folsomi | reverse complement strand
TTGACTTAAACAGAAATCGCACGGGCTTTCCAATGGTGGTTGAACCAAGTCTATGTGACTTCTAGTTCTTGATTTATGTCACTTCAAACCTTGGGAGTGCAAAATGTGAACGCTAATTCAGAAACACCCTGTATTTATGTTTTTCAGCTTGTCCTTTCCAAATTATTCCAGAAGAGGATCATAATGCCTAACAGTGATGCTTCTACGTCCGTTTCTGCTACTTCTGTCCCAGTCGCTGGACCTTCCAAAAGGTCAATCTTTGCAAACCGGCCGATGGTGGATCTCTTCTGTCCAAAAACATCTGGATCCATCCCAGTTGCCGTTGAGGCAAGTGGAACATTCCTCGCGGGCGCAAGCAGGAAAGGTGTTCCCAAATTGGAGAGATGGAACGGGAAGCCAGATGTGATGAAGCAAGACCAACCGAATAGTTTGCTTTGGGAGCCACAGCTTCCATTGGCTATCGCCGTTGATCAAAACATCGAGCAGGAAGTTGCTGTTGCTGAGCCCGACGATGAGAGGTGGGATCGGTTTTTTCACAATCAAACGATCGAGAGCCTGTTGCAGTGCTGTTTGTATGCGGATGCTGTCGACCTTGAGAATATTCATTTGGTCATCATGAACAAACTGGGCATTGACATCAACCCACCCCACTACCCGGAATTTATGAGTAAGTGCCGTATACGAATTTCAAATGATCAGTTTTTTCTGTTCAAAATTAACTTTATGATTTGTGTTTTCTTCCAGTGAGACTTTATGCTCCGCCTTCGTTCCCAGACATTCTCGAAAGCTTGGCCCGACGAATTCTAGTCGAAGTGGATGACCGATCTCGTTTCGCCCTTATGTTGATCGCCTGGGACATTACTGTTTGCTACGCAGAGGACCTAATCCCCTGGTATTACCTTTGGTTTGGATGCTAAATTGATTATACTAACCTGCCTTGATATGCCTTTACTTCGGATTCTCACCCTCAATACTGACCAAATGATGTTATCAAATTACCCGTCGATATTTCACAAATAAATTATGCAATTTCAGAAGAGAAACTCTAAAGATGTAAAATATTTTTTTATTTGCGTCGGGCCGTTGCAAACACTATTTAATATTGTAAGTGACAGCTTCTTCGTTTAAATTATTTGAAAAAAAATGGATGAATGTATGGTAGACTATTTAGTAAGTGTAGCAAACAAACTCCGAGCTTATGAAAAAATAGTTAAGGGTTCCAACTGTCAAGCAGTATCTTGTTGCCTCTGTTCAGTGTGTCATATTTTCTCCTTGAGTATTTAAAATTAAAATTAATTGACTCGACTCAACAATGTAATTACTTTTTTAACATAGTAAACAAACAAAGTTTCAACTTATCAGTTGAATTAGTATAATTATATTCAAACTTAACAGTTGCTATTCTAAGAAAACTACATCAGTTTGTAATTTGGCTGTCAAGTCTATTTAAACGAAGTCTGCCTCCAAAGGACTACTGTTCTTCTCTTTGCGTGAAGAAGGCATGGCATTGGATGGATTTCCTGAATAGATATACAGAAATTACATTCGATTATTAGTAATGCGAATTCCTAGATTTACCGAACAAAAGTGAAATTCTGTTACCTCGTCATAATTCGATGTCCCTGTAATTGCACGCATCTTGAGAATCATGAAGGAGGGAACTTCTACTCCAGTGAGTTGGGAAATGGTTATGATTGTTGGCAATAATATTTGGCCCATAATATCGTCCGAAGTGATTCAATCCATCCATTGAAGTGGCCCTTCGACTCATGGAAAAATGCTGTGGGTTATTGGAATTTCCTCGACGATCCACGCTAGCCATTTGATGATAACCCCTGTCACCACCATTGGAAGAATGCCAGCCTTTGTTGTGGGTAGGTTTCTCCATGGCGAGAATATGATTGACATATCCCATGGACACGGGTCTGGAAGGTGGAGGTCGAGACCAGTACTCATCATTGGAAACATTCCAAAGGGATCTTGTACGATGAAGATGTGAACTAGGAGATGGAACAATCCCTGCTGGTACAATCCCAGTCCCAGCTATCCCAAGTTCACTAATACAACTCTTTTTGAATGCTGGGTCAAACATTATGTTAGGATTGAATTCATTCTTCATGGCGAAAGATGCTCGACTTTGAGCCAGCGCTGCTGCCCTCAGCTGACGATTTTGCTTCTGGAGGTGAAGTGGATGGGTACTAAAGCTTTGGGAGCCCCTGTTGTCACCAAATACAAAGCAATCAGTCACAATTGACCAAATTCCTTTTTTAGCACATTTGACGGGTGGAGGAACAAGGTTAATACTTTTATTTGAGGAAGTCTCGGATGATCGGTTTTTGCATCCAGGATTTATTTTAAAGTTATGATCACATATACCTGTGTAAAGTGGAAGGTCGCTTCAGACTCAAATTGTACTCTGGAGTATAGATTGTGTTAGTATGAGTGTCAACGTAGCCGTAGTTTGGATAACCTCCTGGTGATGAGTTCAAGTTAACAAATCGACCTTTTCGACTGTTCAGCGTGTCAAGACCAAAAGGAATGGATCGGGATTCAATACTTGCCTGTAATCAGATAAACAAGAAACAACATTATTGTCTAAGAAGTTATTCAAGTTTAAAGAAGCCAAACTTTTCTGATTGAGGGAGCTTCTATTTGTTATTTGAGCACATTAGCCATACGCAATTTGACATTTGCTTCTTTATCAGTCATTTGCTCCATTTTATTATTATTGTGCATTTCCTGGATTTACTGCTCTTGACACCAACGAAATATAGTAAGCAAGCTCGGAAACAAATAAGGAGCGCTACCAGTTCGCTTATAAGTGCAATGCGAATGAACTCCAAATTTTCCAGCCCTGATAACGGAAGCAACCGCGTTGATTTAAGCATCCAAAAATAAAAAAAACAAAACACAAAAAACCGTCACTTTCTTCACAAATAAGCCTACAGAAATCTTTCGGGCGAAAGTGTCGCACGACAAAATGTTGGCGTCAAGCCGAGCCTCACGTGTAGTTTCGCAGAACTCCACATTCCAACACACTTGAAGTGGTTCCTGTCCTCACTTACGCCTTTTGAAATCTAGTTTTCTCGGTCAGATTCCAAATGTTGTACTACTGAAACTAATTTAAATGGAAAATTGACTAAAAATTTTCCTTACCAAAGTGAGATCATGCAGACGACCCAGAATTAGTTCTTCGTCTCTCCAACTCAAATACAAGGAACAAACACACAACGCACCAAAAATCTGTATTAGTCAAACACAAAACGAGTTTGTATAGCTATTGGAATATCGAAGAAATAACTTAAATTCAATTTCTAAAGGGGTCCTTATCAGTTCTTATATAGTTCTTGGGTTGCTTTTAATTTCTTTACAGGAACGACAAAGTAGGCTTTAGTTTTTGGTGAGATATATTAACTCGGCCTTCCTCAAAAACAGTGGGGACGGAAGTTGGTTAACTCATCTCTTTTATTGGTTCCACTTTGGATTTTAGTAGTTCGGAGAGAACTTTAATATAATGCGTAATAAGAGAAAGAAATATTTTATGGCTGGATGATTCTCCAGTTTCATGGGATTCGCATTCTCCCCGTGTACTGATCGTGGTGGTATGTGAAAAGGAAATGAGTGTTCTGGAGAAAAAAATGGGTCTTTGCGAAATTGAATCCAGGGATTCTGAGGAATGAATGTAATCGGAGAGGTGGCGATTAGTAGTAGTGGTGAAAGGGAAAAGAAGAATAAAACAGAATGCTCACGTTGAAGATCGCTCGGAGGGACCAGTAGACCAGTTCGGCGACCCCGTAAACGTACCTCGTATTCGGCTGTGCAAAATATCAATGCAAATGTTTATTAATACTTTCGGATGTCAGTCAGTAAACAAAGTGCTGCAAGCGACAGGGCGAGTGAATGACTGCAGAATATGTTCGGACTGAAGGATAATTTTAACGCTGCCTCCGTCAAATGAACAAAATAATCTGCGCTTTGTTATTTTGTCAAGTCCGCACTTTAATCACACACTGTATTGCATATGTGACCGAAACATGTAAATAGTAAAACTAGGGGACAAAATGTAAACATCGCACTTTAGGGTGCTCCAAACATTTTCATCAGGAAGAGGCAAAAAACTACTCTACAGAGAGATGATAATTCTATGAGAATAAAATGCACAATATCCCAACACTACTCTAAAGACTAAAATACTTAAGACTTACTCTAAAATCCTTAAAAATTTCAAAAGTTAACATCCACTACGTGTAATTTTCCTACAACATAAAAGAGGGACATGATGCTAGGCAATCTAAAGCCAGGTAGCCATTTTTTTTCTGCCTAATTATTCGTTATTCTCCACATACCCAATAATTAGAGCTTACCAATTTGTGAGAAACACCTTGGGGAAAGCAATCACAGATTTTACTCTTTTGCAGTTCCAACATCCAGTTTGTGGTGAAACTAGATAAAGGCACGCATTTGCAAAATGAATAAATTTTAGTGTTTTCTTGTGTTCATTCTCAACACCATGAATAGAATTATGGCTTAACCAGCCGAGCCCGTCATCACCTTCATGTTAGAGGGAAACTCAACATTGTATGCACATGTATGAATCTGATTCTTGCCAAAGTGATAACTAAACCGCCGCTCAAAAATATTAAACATTATAAAAATTCACACGGGAATCTAAACAAAGCAAAGGATTTACTGAAAAACATAGCTGACCTTAGCTGCACATGCGGCATCAAAAACTTAAAACATACTAGGATGCCGGAATTCAAACAAGATTACGTTTGTGTCAGCGGACTTGTTTTTTATATTGGTTTGCCAGATGAGCATGTTTTGCGCACTTAGTTTACATGGCATGCATGTACGCTTGTAAATCAGTGGGATTCGCTGGGAAAACTATTTTACCGAAGTAGAATTGCCATTTAGCTTAAAGCTTGCCGACGTTTAGCGGTGGAGGAAATCAACTAGTGTACAAAGCACACGCCCATTTGCAAACAACGTTTTTGGTAATTCAAACAGGCGAACACCGCATGATAATTGACCAACTCATAACAACAATTTTAATTATCGTACTATTCAATGAACTTCTAGAACACTCAAACTGCATTGAACAATTTCGCCTAGCCTTTCCTAACTCAATCACACACACAAATTGTAGAATCAAAGCAAACTTTGTCCAAGTCAACAAACGGGAAAGTCGGATATGCTGAATATCAGAAATGTGACCGTTCGCAAATAAGGAATTTTTTTTGCACAAGAAGATAAGTGAATTAACGGATGACAGAATTCCATCCAGAAATGATTGAGTCAACCTACCCAGTAATAAAGTGACATGAAGAGTACCATGCCTGCTTCTGGGAAAAATGACAAAACCGTCATCAGACTCCAACTCATGAGATAACGGCGTTGCTTCTGCAAATTAATACAAAGGGTAATTAAACCAAAGTTTTGCATTATGTTGCTCAACATAATAAACGGGATATTATAACATTTATCTTCGCTGACAAAAAAATTGCAAATATCATTTCCGTCCTTGACGTTTTTCTGAGTTTGATAAGAATGGTAATATAAATTAGCAGAATAGTATATATCTCAGCTTGGGTTTTTAAAATATGGACCAATGTCAGCGAAGTCAGAAAGAACACAAATTGTATCTTCACATTTCCTTCCAGGCTTAGGCCTGTAATTTGACACAAACAACATTTGTTTCGAGAGGAAACAAGAGTACCTTCAGTATAGCCTTGGAACTCTAAAACATATTAAGCCGCATTTGTCTGGGAAATAAATGGAAATAGTTAGCTAGAATTACAAAACTTAATTTGCATCACATATCCGTTATCCGGCTTGCTCCATACAAAAATAAGAGCGGATGGTCGTTGAGTTCAATCCTTTCGATCGTACTGGAACACTGACCTATATGAATTTTATGTTATGGTTGTGACACAAATGACTTACAACAAGTAAACCAAAAAGGAGGACAGCAGCCATTATGAAGTTGAAGAAGTATAGTGCACATAAAGTGTAGGCTGGAGCTGGGAGAATTACTGTAAAAGAAAAAAATAAATATAAAAGAACTGGACTGCTATCTTGTCGTCTTCAATTTGACTCTCAGCTATTTGCAGACACGTTGGGCATCCATCCACTCAGATTAGATTAAATAATTAATTGAGGAAAAGACTTACGCAGGGCTTCCACAATCCACCATAGTTCCACAGCAAAGGCGATACAATAGACGATCTGTTGAAATAAATAGGATTACATAGTTGTAACTTCCGCAAGCCTCGCAGTTACTGCATGGTGTGCTTGAAGTGGCAAGACAAGTGTAAGTGACCTCTGAGCACATGGGTTTGAAAGGTAAATGAGGAGATGACATATAAGGTCGAGACTATAATGACAGGAAAGAATAGAATTAAGGATGACAACGAAAAAGTAACCAGACTTGAGAGTCAAGCTCAAACGCAGCCAAATACAACACACAAAAAGGTTTTTGAACAATCATGCATAAGACACCTGCAATTTTTGTTACTTCCTTCACTGACAATTGCACCCACTCAATAAGTTACTTTACAAAGTCTGCATTTGTTGTACAAAGCAGGTAATTTAAACTTGACCTGTTTTGCAAGAACAAATTAGTCTCATATTTTCAAATTGTTTATTCCAGCTGGCAGCTTTAATGTCGTAAACTACTCAAAGAGATAAGTTTTCATGGGCTTGTATATTGGTCATTTCGGAAATATTCAGAAAAACAAACCATTCAACAAATTAACAGCAAAATTAAATACGAGCAACCTTTTACTACAATATTATTATTGGCGGGCAGGTCGTAAATTAGATTTGGTTTATAATTTTCGTAAAATAAGACGAGAGTTAGTTGCTACATTGACTTTGTATTTAATTATCGGTCAAATGGTCCAGAACGTTGTCACCACAGACATTCCAAGTCATGTGACGGTAGTATTACTCATAGATGCAATCAATTCCATATAATACGACTGAAAATGATTACCGCGTGCTCCTGCTCCATAGCTAATTTAAGCAAAGCTAAAGGAAATAATGGGTATCAGGGAGAGGGAGCAGGACTTGTTGGTCACTTGTTTAAGTTATCTACAATTTACAGCTATCAATGCAGTCTAGTAACAAATTCAGAGATTTAAAAAAAATTGGTTTGAGATGGGATTTCTGTAGCTCTGCAGATTAAGAGTCAAATTGCGCCTCGCAAATTAACCATGGGCAAAGGTGGCAAACTTCCAGAATTTTAATAAACCGATCATGGGGTTTTCTTGGGCAACTACTTAAGTCATGTGAGCATGTTTTCTCTTTAACCTTTGCAAATCCATTAGAAATTGTATGTATCAGCTGTGCCCACGTGGAAACAGACGGCAGGAAACATGAGGTGAAGTGGATGAGACGGATTTTCAATGCAAGATAATAACAATGCATGTGTGTGAACGTGTGAATGTTTATTGTTGTTGGAGTGAGGTCCGTAATTGTTCTACTTTTGACCGACCCGCATGACTCTTTTCATGCATTGATAATAGAAAAGAATCCCAGCGAAACCATTATCTCGGATTCCTCTGAGAATTTTACATTATGTCGTATTGGCTTCTTAACAATGCAAATATTGCTAAATGTTAAATCAAGAGGGAGAGCCAGCACATACTTTTTTCTTAAATCAACCAAAGATAAATACCATACAGTGTCAATTAGCTATTGTAAGTGCATTCTCATTATTCAATCGTGCATGCATATAGTTGCGTCTTGTTAGTTGTTTATCATTATCCAAATGAGGCTTCAATATGCCATAACATATTTAGAGTTTGAACTTTTTATCCGGAATTCTCAATCGGCAGCTCGTTATTCTAGGCAAAAGTGCGTAAGCCTATAATATATAAAGTGCAGATGTGAAAGAAACTGAAAAACAAGCAGATTCCAAGAACTAAAATTGCAAAACAAAAAATTGTAAGGTGTTTCCTCAAAAGAAACTGCTGTTTCAACAAAGTCCCCATTATTGCACTAGAAGTTTCTTGGCCCATGAAGAGCATTAAATAATTTGGAAGTGGTATATAAAAAAAGACTTTGCATATGCATAAAATAACGTACAAATAACAATGGGAAGGATGCGTGAATAAAATAATGATGCGGGCTTAAGAGTTCGGAGATTCCTCAGCAGATACAAGAGATTTTGGATGCAAGTAGCAGTAGAAAAAATCCCACCAAAAACGCAACAGGTGTCAGAAAAAAAGAAAAGTACATACGGAAAAGAGTAGAAGAGAGAAATTCCCGGAAACAGCGGAACATTTGTGTACAGATTTTTCTATTTATCCAATCTTCAGTCTAATTTTATTAGAGTGTGTGAAAAATGCAGGCATGGCGAAAGGAATGTGTTTCTTCCATTTGTGAAACGTGTGAAAATGGAAGATGCTCAGCTGCGGCATTCACAAACACCCAAGACGTGCTTTTTGTACATTATTCAACATAAAACAAAAGGTAATCTGTGGTGCGCATTGAAGAAGCTTATTCTTAAATTCGGAAGGAAGTGAACTTTGAGTGCAGTTTATGAATGGTTATTGTGGACTTACCAGTGAGTAACTCCCAATAATAAAGGATCCTTGTCGTAGACTGTAGCAAAAACATTGTTTTAAAAGCGTCATGTTGTGGGGTCTTCAACCAACTGGCATTTCTAGGGATGCTGATAGGTCACGACTTCAATTCTAACTGTAAATCAACACAAATCAGTCATTGTGATCGTGTGCAGTAATTGAGATATCTTAAACCTGTCTTTGACTCCAATGTCATTTGTCTGTAGTATAATGTTAATATCGTGTACCTCAAGACCTCATATGTCTTTGATACCGATTCATAATCTCGTTTGTTAACAAGAGAATAAATTAGTTCAACTACAATATTCCATAAATTCTATTTTCAACTATTATGTCAGTTAATTTCTATATCCGGCTACTGGCTACTAAATCCAAAGTCTGTGTTCTCTTCACGTTAATACGTATGTTATAAAATTACTCATTCGAAGGGTTATAAAACAACTAAATTGAGTTTAGTTACACCCAGAAATGTTGTTTCAGAATTAGTCAAAATTTTACAGTACAGAGCCGGAGATTGCAAGGGAAACTGTTATTTTATTTTCCATGCCATGCCATGCCACGCTATGTAATGTGCACGTATCTTGTTTCAAGTATTTCTAAACAAAAAACAATCCTTGCAAATGTTAGCCGTGCTGCAATAATTTTTCCATTGTAAACAACGTGCAAATGCGTTATTAGTATTAACAAGAATACTGGACGAAGTAGAAGCTTACATTTTTATTATTTGGAGGCTAAAAGGAGCACATTGTAAAGCCAAATTGAGGACCCATTTAATGTAGAAGAATTTAATGTTCATTTATTAGCAGCTGTATATCCGAAGAGATTGTTAATTAGTACCCAATGCTTATTTGTGTCAGGCAAAAATAAATTATGACTGACATGTGGCTTTGTGAAATAAAAAATGAAACTTCATTTGTTACATACAAATTGGGGAAAAAGAAAATTAAAGAATAGTGTAGCCAGAATGACGAAAACAAGAGACTTCATGTAATTTGTTTGTTTAAAGCTCGAGAAATTTGGCTTGTGAAAGTAAAGCAATTATGAAGAAGAGAGAGACAAATCACAGGAAAAACGAGTGACTCAAGTTGCGGGGACTTGAGTTTTAAAAGAGTTTTAAATACTCGCAAAGAAAATCCATTTCCTTTCATTATGTTTGTTGTGCGTGCGATTGTTAATTGGGAACTGTGGATTCTTACCATCACATTATTACACTTTATTCCAACAAACGATTAGGAATCTCTCACCATTCATTCCCCGTGCAGTGCATGCTCAGGCGTGGTAAATGCATAGAATAAGAAAAAGAGACAACGGCTTCAAGTTCGAGAGAAACAATCGACAATGGAATTGTTGGGAACAGTGAATGACCAAGAAATTTTTGCATGGGGACTCTGACATTGTTCAATTAAAGGAATCCATACACAGTGCAAATATACTAAAGGAGTGAAACTTTGGCTCACGAAATAACAATCAAATCATATTCCCGTTTGTGTTTTATAATTGTCGTCCTTTGCTAATCCTAAACCTGTGTCCGGCTTTGGGAGGATTTATTCAAATAACAACGGGAGAATTTGAGGTCGGGGATAAACAAATTCCGTTCCTTTTCAGCAAAAGCCACACAAAATGCTCATGTATTCTGTTCGCTTCGTCGTCCAACTTCAAATGCCATTAGCTAGCTATGTTGACTTTTCGACTGAAATGAACTTTCGTGGTATTACATGTTTCATTTACGAATCCTATCTAAATGTATGCATTAAAGTGGCATAAACTTAAATTTTTAGTTTGCTATAAGTTTCAGTACACATCTGGCTTTTTTTCTAGAGTTTCAAGCAAAATATGGCTTAAATATGAAGCGCTAACCATTATTTGCACTGTGAAAGCTTCGACTGAACTAATATGCTCTAGAATTCAAGCATAAAATATAAAACGTTATGAACACAAATTTGTAGAGAACATTGTGCAAAAATTATCAATGCAGGGCAAACACTGCTGAATACGTCATGCTTCATGCTATAAATATTTGAAATCGTGGTTTTAAAATGTTCCGGGTCCTGACTTACCATACGTATTCCACAAATTTCATAACAAAATTTTGCACCAAAACACAGAATTTGTGGTAACTTCCGGTAACTTCCAGTGAGTACTTGAACTTCAATTGACAATAAAACTATTGGGAATTATAAATTCCAATAATGTGTTGTCACAAACTGTTACTGCGCAGTGTTATCAACCTCTTCTAATTATTTTATTTTCACTAGATTTAACTCCAGCTCGACCTTGAAAATATCAAATCCTATATTCAACAGCAATGCGTACGAAGCACATGTAAAAGGACAAAGAGCACAGCAAAGCAAAGGTGTGTACCGATGAACTAGTAACTCAACTCTGAGGTGTGCAATTTAAACTCAAGTAAGCAATAACACACTACTACTACGACTACGACCACTGCTAACACTAACTCAAGCACGAATGGATGGAAATTTGTTGAGGCATTGCTGAATCCTTGTAATGAGGCTTACGCCTCGTCTGGCCATCATCCCTTTCTACCTTAAGTACTTCGTGTATGAAGAAGTCATGCACAACAGTGCAAGGAATTGAAGAAATGAAGCGAAGTGGACATTATCTACTTTGAATACATTAAATAGGTTTAAAGGTGTTAAACTCATGCCTACCCCTTCATCGGACATGAGAGGTTTTAATCCGGTCAATTCAAATAAATCATTTCAGTCATGTATAATTTATCATGTCCGTTGCAAAAGCACGCTTCAAGATTAAGTATCTGGGAATGAGTGGAATCGTGGAGAGCCTCAAAGATCAAATAAGCGCATGGTGGAAAGATGGCAATTGACCTTTACTTTTTATTTTTGGGAGTTCTAAATATTTATACAATAGAAAATGAAGTACCTAATAATACGTTTGCGGTGTGTAGCTTGACATATTTAAGTGTAGTCCTGTTTTCAATGGGTTACTCGAGCAATTTTTCATCTTTCTTCGGCTCAGTTGTTAAGGAGAATATTCTGTTTTGCAAATTTGTATTAAAATATGTCAACAAATTTTTAGCCTTGGGTCTGCTCAGCAACAAATGTGGACAGGGCAACACAGCGAAGACTTCGCCACCTTCGTCATCGGAGTTTCGTTAAATCGTTCGCGTTGGAGTTAATTATCAGTGTTACAAAATCAGAGGTAAGTCTGAATGTGGTGTACACTAATATCTTACTTTAGGTAAATTTTATCTAAGAATAGAAGCTAATTAAATAATAGACTGCCAATTTATTAGAGCCGCATAACTTTTGAACTATACAATGTTGTCAGAGCATATATAACTTACAAATTATAATGCCGGCACACATAGACAAAGCAAACAACATGAAACCAAAAGTTTGACATGTTACACTTAAATTTTAATGTTAGTAAGGCAGGAAAGGTGTGTTGTTCGAGTGCTTTCCTAATCCTGATCTCAACATCACGCCGACGATATCCTCACGCAAACTTAACCCACTTGTCCAATGTCCATTGAATTCCAAATCTGCACAATTTTTTTAGTACTACATTCATTTAATATAACCCCCTGAGACTTTCTGCAAGAGCTGCATGCGTAATCCAAGAGAATCATGTAATTATCTCCGCTGCTTTCGTCAGACGGAACGCGAAATCCAAGGATAGACAAAAACATTTCTGTACAAGTAAAGTACAGCCAAATTCACTTATTTAGATTTGACGATTAGAATGGATGGACAAGGGTGACAATGAGAATGAGAATTTACCTTCATTTCATTCATTGTAATCTACAATATATTCTTAGCTATTTGAATATGTGGGATGAGAAACACAATTACAAGAAGATTACACTAATTACACATAAGAAGAGATCCGGCTATAGTATTTATGTGGATTAAATATCTTCGTAGTGTATTTGCGTTGTTATTGGCGTTTTCAATTAAGAAATTTACTCAGCCGTGAAGTGAGCAGGAAATATTATTTTGTTTAATGGACAAAAGATGCGCGATGTCGTAAATCATGAGTTAGTTAGTGCCAAGCAAGCATTGAAACGAAAGTGCCAATAATTTTCAAATTATAAGTAGAACGGACACCAGATAAGTTTTATTTCTACAAATTTGTTTAACGTGTAAAAATCTTTGATCCGCCTTTGTCATTTAACTTGCAAATAAATCCGATTTATTTGTTAAGTATCCTTCTGCTTGAAATTAAATTTTGCTTTAAAGATTAGACATTTTATTTTCTCTGCATGCATTCTCGCAGAATAGTCGGTGTGACAATCACAGGTGAATAAACAAACAATAGTAAACCTGGATGAGGACAGCAGTGAAGGTTGATAATAGAAATTTGTTTGCACGTCTATCCTAAAAAAAGTATATTTTAACATCTTTCAGAATAAATTTTACAAAGCAGTCGGCTTGTAAACACTAAATCACCAAAAGATGAAAGATAGTGCCGATGGATTAATGTGCATGTTTCGCATTGCAATGGACTATGTAAACATTGAATACCGGAGACTGATGACTGCTGGAGGTCAGTTTGTATTTGGCATTTTTCTCCAAAATAATTTACTGCTTTAGCTTTGCTTAATCGAGTTAACTTTTTCCCAGACTATCGCACTAAAGACTTTCTTTTGGCGTCTGACTTAATCTACCCAGTGTGGATTCTTGCTCTATATACTTGGTGCTTGACATTGGCCCCATATTTGGACTATGATTTCTTTCTTAAAAGGGCCCCCAAGATTTCTATCAAGACGCAGTTGGTTGTTTATAATTACTCTCTGTTATTTTCTTACGTCGCGCTCGGCACACGGGTAAGTAAATTAATTGTATTAGTGCAATATTTTGTCATTTGAAATAGTTACATGTAATAATTTGTTAAGCAGTTTTCGATGCTACTCGGGCAATCCCGATACTCTTTAGTATGCCAACCTGTTGGGTTTGGGGGTGTTGAGGATAGCGTAAAGCAAACAAAGAAAAAAAACTAGTATTACATTGTCTAAATTCAACTATATAACTGAAATTCTTTGGCGTTTGTAGATTGTAACGTTGTTTTGGTATTTTCACATCTTGAAAATTGTCGAACTGATGGACAATGTTTTCTTGACAGCGGCTAAAGTTTCAGTGCGTCTAAGTGTCGTTTATCATCATGTCAGCATGGTCCTCATCTCGTGGGTAGCTATGAAATATTTTCCTGGGGGAACTGGTGAGATATTAAAACCACATAATTTGTAACTGAACTCAAATTGACTTATTTTTTTTAATGTTCACATAGGAGCCATCCTCGCCACTATCAACTGCTGGAATCATGTAGCGTTGTCTGCATATTACAATACTCACCTTGTGGTCGCTAGAAGCAAGCATTTGAAGCTACTTCTAAATCTCCTTCAAATAGTGATTTGAACATAATTAAAATTAAATTAATCAGTTCTGAATTAGTTGGTAATCTTCTAAAATTTTTATAGGCTCAACTGGTTATGGTTGTAAGTATTTCGCTGAGTACTTTGGTTGCTGACTGCGGGTACAGTAAGTGGGCTAGTGCTTTCTGTATCGCCTACACCTCATCCCTCGTCGTAATCTTGATTCACGCAATTATGGTGAAAAACCGGAGTCGACAGTAACACCTCGCAGATGCTTCAACTATTACACCACTAGTCTTCAATGGTGTCAGCACAAGTCAATGCAACAATTTCTTCTCGAAGAAACCAAATTTTCTCCTTGGGAAAGTTTTAGTGATCAAAATTTAAAATAAGAGTATAATGTAGACGCAAATCAGACCAGAAGTCGTCGGTATGAAAGATTGTCGAAATTTTCTTTGAAGAATGTCTGAATGAGAATTTAATAAACGTTTATCAAAACAAAATTGACGTATAGATCAACGCGTATTTTGTAGTTTATTTGCTTGTACTTAGCACAATAAAATCTAAGCTCTTTAAAGCCATCTTGGAGTAGTTTTTTTAAGTTTAGCATTTCAGATGCAAAATACTATAGCGCTTTTTTTTAGTTCTAACACACCTATTTTTATTTTTGTTTAAACTAAGAACACTGGGAAATACACGATTTAAGACTACAAAAACCAAGACTGTTTCCTTTTAAGGTTTGCACGAATTGCAAATTAACTTATCCTTCATTAAAATTTAATTCTGATTAAAATCGGCTCAATCTGTAACCAAAATAATGGACAACCTCTCACACAGTACATGCAAAGGTCTGGCTTCCCGAAACAGCATATCCTGCAAGCGGGAAGCCAACGACCCCGACCCCTCCTCCGCCGTCCGTTGCGATGACCGTTGACTTGTACCTCGCATTTTCACCCTTCCCGCCCGCTCCACGCACGCAATTGGGTGTTTCCTGTTCCCGGGTTTATGACACCTCCCGCTCTCTCATCTCTTTCTTTGGTGTTCAGCTTTCCACCGGCTTGGTTCTTCGAGTTCTCCTCATCTTCTCAACCGCAAATAAGCGACTGCCGCTGTTCCTGCTAAAGTTTTTATATTTCACTAACATCGCTTTCTTAGTTCAGAATGTCGAGAACCGTTCAACCAGTCGAATCAGTAGCCGATTCGGATTCGGAGCATGAGCTTTGTCATGAATGCGGCAATGCTCGTACCGTTGAGTAAGTGAATTGAAAGTATTTTCTAGTAGTTTAGTTTAACCAATATATGTGCGTAACCAAAGCTGGTCGGGTACGGATTATGGATCTCAAATAATTTTTTCAGTTTTTTTTACAAACCCCACAAACAGTGTTAAATCGGAGATGCATGAAATGAATGGAGTGCTTGGTAGCGGGCAGTGGAGTTCATTGACCCGCTTCCGGGGTTTAGGGTTTACTAGTATGTCAAACTTTGTCACATATGTCAAACTTTAAAACGCAACATAGAAAATTTGTTCCTAGAATGTATGTTGTTTGTTGCATGTCACCAATGCTAATTAAATCTGAGAACCAACTGGCCATAAATTTCTATTTTGCTACGATGAGTACGTCAGTTATTTAAAATACTTAATTCTAGTTCATTTTGAAGTATTCGTGTTGTCATTTCGAGTAAGTCACGTCTGGGGAGGCATTTTTGATGAAATGTAGTGTTGATTATAGGAAGAAGCATTCTGCGAATTCCGGATATGTGTATGTAGAACATATCCTGAAATGTCAGGTGAGTGGATAATAATGGTGTGTCGGGGATTTGAAAATTTGAAAGGCATTTAGACATAGTGCTTACAAGGCCGTAATGCAATTTTTTTTAAAACAAAGGAGGGCGAGACCCCCGTGGCACCAGAATCCTATTTTGAATTTGCAGTAGGGATCCTACGAAAAGTTACATGCGGTGAGAAGTGAACCAAATTTTGTTTTTATTCAATCTCTGAAAAGTTAATTAATCAAAATTTGTTGCTTCAGATTTTCTATTAAAAAGACCCCTACAGGTAGTGTCACCAGCCGTTACGATTGCGCTGGGGAGGCTTCTCTTTGGTGAGAATCGAACTAAATTTTGTTTTCAATGAGTCTTTGAAAAGTTTATTAATCAAAATTTATTTCTTCAGCTCCCCTTTTCCAGAGGCCAGGCCAGCCAACCCCACGAGCTGTACTGAGTGCATTAGAACGCATCGCTCGAGGTGAGAAGCGAACCAAATTTTGTTTTCACTGCTTAGTCTTTGAAAAGTTAATTAATCAAAATGTATTGCTTCAGATCCCATATTCCAACAAATAGAACCGCTGGCGACAGCAGAGGTTGAGAAGGCAAAAGAAAAAATAGCCCGTGGTGAGATGGAGGTGCCTTCCGCTTTGAACATGTAAGCTATTTTACTGAAATCTGCAAAATTAGCTAAAGTGGTGTTGCTTTAGTTTTAGCTCGCTTCATGGATGCGTCGGCTTTTCAGTCTCTACTCTATACTTGGTCTGGAAACTATGAAATTAACCGACTTTATTTCTTTCAATTCTAGGAATCTGAATGCATGACGGCCTTGCTCGTTGCTCGCTGATGGAAAAAACACGTATAATGTTGTAGGAGGGAATTAAATCAATACGTTAATCTTTTGAGTTTGTAAATAAATATGATTTGGGATTACGTACAACATGCTGTGTCTCGGCTTCAGAAACTCTTTTTTTATATGCTAACTTAAGATTGAAATTTGTATCAATAATGATAGTCATTAGGTTCAAACTACAAATCGTATTGATTGAGATTTATTCAATATTAGTGGACGAGTGAAGTTGAGTAAAGTGTTCAAAACTACAAAGTGAGTTGTGTGAGGATTGATTTCAGCGGGAAATGAGAATCCCGAAAAATAGGGAAGAGAGTGGATATACCTTACCTGGGAGAGTCCTTGTCCTGTGCAGCGTCATGTCCATCTATAGCTGACTGTCCACTGCGAACGCGTCCTTGTCATCCTCCAGTCATTACGGACACCCCGACGCCATTGTCATCACATAATCCAAGTGAGTAACCTCAAGTATTTTTCAATTTGTGTCTGTGTCTACGGTGTAGAATTCATCACCATTTCACAAGGAATCGGTTGACCTCTGAAGGTGCAGGTAATGTTGGTTTCTTGGATTGCTTTCGTACCCCTTTCGTTTTCGTCTAGATAATATTGTGAGCAAGTCACACATTTGTAGCGAATTTTAAAATTAATGTTGCTGTTGAAGGCAAGGGTGACCTTTGGTTCAATGTACGACTCAATACTGAGACTGAAGATAGAATTAAAGCAACTTAACTTACTTGGTTTTCGTGGGTTTAAATATTTCAGTTCAATGGGTGTGGTTGGTAATCAATCATTGCAATAATATTAAAATGTTAAAAGGGAGGTGAAGTGATTTGATGCTAGCAGAAACTAGAACACGCCCGTAGTGCAGTCTAAATCTTAATGCTTACAAATAAGGCTAGATATAGTGGGATGAGTGCAGTTTGATTGGTTGGATTAAATTTAAACAAGTGGGATTTTCATTATTTTTATAAATTGTGTCATTTCAGTACGTCTGAAAGGAGCCCATGAACTTGATCATGCACAAACATAATCAATTACCTGGATAAAACATCAAGCACGCCGTAAATTCTGAACTAAAGAAGAGAACATTCAACCGCGCTTGCCTTGGATCCAGACATACACTCTGATATTTCAATAAGGTAATTAAATGATTCAAATGTAGTTTTATTTAGTAACAGTAATAGTAGTCAATTTTAATTAGCGTTATGAAACTAATTACTTTTTAGTTTCCTAGAGACTTACCGTATAAAAACCTTTTACACAATGTGGGGAGACATACAAATCATGACGACAACTTGAGAGCAATGCGCGTTTAAGCTCTTCAGACTAGGCACAATTAATGTTAGAAGTGCTACTATTTGACAATGATTTTTAATTTTTCATACAGGCATCACATTCGGATTACTGGTTGCTGACCAAAGAGCATATTGAATGAGGTGATGAGCACGAGAAGAATTGATATGGCTGCTCCAGTTGAAAAGTTTAACATTCGTTGGAATAATTATACGTCCGTTCTTCAAACCGTCATTCGGAAGCTTCTTGCAGATGAACAATTTGTGGATGTAACACTAGCTTGCGAAGGCCGAAGTGTAAAGTGTCATAGAGTTGTGTTGTCGGCTTGTTCCACATACTTTGAACAGATTTTTAGGGAAAACCCTTGCAAACATCTTGTCATCTATCTGAAGGATACAAAAGTATGGGAGCTTCAGGCGTTGGTTACGTTCATGTACAATGGAGAAGTCAGCGTTAATCAAACAAAATTGGCAAATTTGGTTAAAGCGGCTGAGGCTCTTAAAATAAAAGGACTGGCTCCAGATACTCCCGAAGATGTGGGCCAAGACAAAGGATCTGATGACGAGGAATTTGACATACGAATTATGGCTGGAATGAAAGACTCAACTCCGACGAAGGAATCTCATATTAACCCCGGAAAACTTCAGCAACTTCCATCTTTGTCAAAGCCTGCTCCACAAAAACAAATTCTCCAACAACTTAAGAGAAAAGTGCTTTTATTCATATATTCAACTTCATTATGCTTTATTCCTAGTGCGATAACTAATATTTATTTTATTCTCAGGCAGGAGTACCATTGCCCCCAAAACTAGTGAAGATGCAGCGAGTTGGAAGTCCACCAAAACTCTTACCACAAGCAAATGGTGGGCTTCCCGGTTCATTTTCTTCACGATCTGAGAGTGAAAATTCCAGGTCAAATTCATCACCTCCAGTAAAGCTTCAAAAGCAAGCATTTCTTGATCCAACTGATCAAGCGGTTCAGAAGTTTGAGAAGTCCGAGATAGAAGATATATACGGGGAGGACTTTGATGGGGAAGAGCTTGAAGACGACTTTAGAGATGTTGAAGACGACATGGAGCAAGTAAAAATAAAAACGCATACACTGCAAATCATTCAGCATTTATGTAAAGATTGTTATTCAAACTTACGACTATTTTGTACAGGTGGAGGACTGTGATGGTGGCGAAGTCGAGGATGCAGAAGATATCCTTGAAGGAGAGGACGGCCAGTCTAGCGGGTCGGAAGTAAGTCTACGTCTTTCTTAAATTCTTGAATCCGTTTGTATCTAGTGGCTAACAATTATTTTGTTTCAACTTGCAGAGTGACATTGTGGGTATTGGTGGTAAGGAGCTTCTTGAAACACTTTTCTAATATAGTCAATTGTGTGGAAATATCCTAGATTCTACAAATAGCTTTGTATTGTACAAATATAAACTTTGTTTTAAAGCGGAGAGTAATTAGTTTTAATTTCATTGACAGGCAAGAGACTCCGCTACGGGAAAGACATTCGTGACTCTGCGCTGTCTGCTTTGAATTCTGGCGTTTCCCTTCGGCAGTGCTCAGAAGCATTTAGCATTCCAAGAAAAACATTATCAAAGTGGAAAGCACAGGAGCTTCGGGAAACTGCAGCAATGGATGAAACTGGTACTTTAAAATATTGTGTATTTAGAAAAAAGTATGAGCAGATTAATTAATGTTAATTTGAAGATAATATTATGCTTCGTCGCACTGGACAAGAATGTGGTGATCGAGCTGAACGACTACAGAAAGCAATGGAGTTGGCCATGTCTGGAACAACTGTACGTCAAGCTGCGGCTCATTTTGATATTCCAAGAACCACGTTATGTGCTTACATGAAACGGCGAGGGGTGGCCCCAAAGAGAAATTTTCTACTTGCTTCTGTTGGCATGGCGAACTTACCAAGGAGGCAGCTTAAAAATATTGAAATTGGATCATCGCATGGTTCCCTTGAAGAATTTCAGTTGTCAAATGCTGAATATGAGGATGAAATCGGGGAGTGAAGATGCGTCAAGCCGTATTTCAATTTACTATGACTTCAGGCTTTTGAATTATTTTTTTTAACGTTGCACAGTGCTGATTTGCTAATTATTAATAATGACCCTTGTTAGCAAAATCTGAATATCATTTTGTTTTGTTTGATTAAGCTCAGGCTCAATCAATCCAGGTGTTTGAATTTTTGCTAACCAGACCAAAACTAGTAGCGCATAATCAGATAGATCTCAGCTTTTACTTATTCTTTACTTTTCTGTAATGTTAAGGTGTTTTGCCTAGCAAGCTTATCACAACGGATCATTAGGTTAATAATTCTGTGAATAACTGGAGTGAGGTTCTTTCCCCTCAAACTCACTTACTATTGTGAAATATTTCCATCGTGTGTTCAAATTTAGATTCAGTATAAATAATTGGCTCACGGATCTTAGCGCAGCATGTTTTTCTGTCGATTTACGATTTACCTTGTTTCATTCGATACTCGCCAACCATCTCCTCAATTTATGGTTGAAAACTATTCAAGCATTTATAAGTGGTTCATCACGTATAATATTTTTCGCTGTTAAGTGCACATTAGGTTTTGAACAACACATGCTGCAGGTTTATTTTGATGTTGGGAGTGTCTGGTTTTATTTTTTTTACATTACTGAATGACACGACTTCCCCCAGCATGTCTTCTTCCAACTTTATTTGTCAGTATATATTTAGTATGTAGCTTGTTGATGTGTTGATGATTTCTTATCTTATAATCTAATCTTATCTGCTATTTGAGCTGCACTGCATACTCGCGTGAATTAAGTGTTTAAGGAACATTTCGTGAAGATGTTGATCAATGCGTCAACTCAGATGAAATACTTTGGATATCCATTCACCGCACAGAATAATACAAACATAAAATAATTGCTGTTCTAGAAATTCTAAGGTCAACAAAATATTAAAATAAAGTGTGCATTACAATTATACTGATAACATATGAGATGTTTTGGTCATTTTTTGCTGAAGTTATTTTACGTTCAGGTCAACGGTTATTTAATTGTTAAAGGGCAATTGTTGACCATGGCAGATAATATTTCTAAACTGATGTGGTTGAAAGTCTCAAGTGACACTTGTTTTCACCATTTTGTGAATATTTTAAATTTGTAAGACAAAAATTTGATGGGATTTTAAGTAAGTCAAAGTAAAAATCTGATGATGCGCTTATCGCAGGAGAATGATGATAGTGAAAGAAATGAAAGAACAACCAAATTTAACGGCTCCTTTTATTAATAATTTTATTGCCGGCTGTTTTATTAAACGTACTATATTATTGATATTCGTCCGTTCGCCCAAAATTTATGTTTAACATTCACCCACATCAATACAACGTAATTATTACATACAGGACGCAACATGGATTTTATCTACACACTAGGACATTTTATGAGAAACAAACCACTTGGAGCTGATGGGGTTAACTTCCCAAAAGAGAACGAGCTTAGCCGCTAAATATCCCATCTATTGCCAACGTATGTATAAGACTTGTTAATTTGGTGCGGGTAGATAGTTAGGACGAGAGTTTCACAAGTAAGTGTAGTCGCACACGTTTAAATATTATACTAAAATATCTGATCTCAAAACTTATAGTTTAGATCCAATCCTATATGTACAAACGACAGCTTTCGCAGGAAACAATATAAAATTGGATGCTTGTTTTATGGACGATCAAAAAGAATTTGCACCATTAAGCTTCGAAACACAACAATCAGCCATTCTCCTCACACCAACTTTGCGTTTGCACTAACTGATTGTTGACAGACAACCAAACCGGCTGTTAATTATAATGTACTGGAATGACAATCGCTAAGCATTTTCGCAGAAAACACTCTTATCTTTGCAGATTCAATTTTGACGGCACGAATTAAACGACACTCATCAACACACATTTTTAACCCTTAGCACTAATGATTGAATTACAAGCTAAATTACGTCCGCCTTCCGTATTCTACAAAAATTAACTATATCTGAAACGACTCAGTGAGAAATTGAAACAAAAAAAACCTTTTGGTATGAGTGCTCGATAATCTCCCCTTGTGATATTGTTCGGTGCATTCAAGACTGAGCAAAAATAGGAAGATGGGAATCTTAACAAAATTGCGGAGAGGACTTGAAATGGTGGTGGCTAGACTTATCCGATTCCTTGACAAGGAAAACCATACAGTTGAACACCCGTTTGTTGTGCGAAAAGTAGTGTTTCAAACAAATAAAAAAAAGTTCAGGGGTTTATAGCAGCTCTGGCTTTATGATCAGCCGCAAAAGTTTAACACACTAAAAATTAATCTCCCAATCATTTTGTACATTACGGATTGTTCCGGTTCCAATCTTGCAGTACAAGGTACTCGTACTTATATTAGATATAGTAACCACATATCCTGCTAGTCAGGAAGGGTTGGGGTCATAGGAAGACCTGGACAGAGTTCATATTAGACAAAGGCACGACATGACATCGCATTGGAGTAAGTTATTATTGCTACGAGAATGAACAAATTTGTTAACTGTTGAGTGGCCCATCAATGAAGAAAACTTCATTTGCTGGACTGAGTGTCAAGTTGCTCATAAAACTAGTTGTTGGAGAATAGCAAAATTGCTCCAAAAAAGCAAAAATATTACTACTTAACTACTTATTACTATCTTTGATCCCTTGATTACATTCTCCTTATTGCTTCAATTCCATGAATTAACTCACACATTTCGTGGCAAGTGACTACTTTCCTTTCCGCACTATTCTTCTATTGGAATGAACGTATGAGTTTATAAATTTGCTAGAAGAACTGGAATATTCGCATCACCTTTATAATACAAAAAACAAACATTCCATTAGCTAAGAATTATAAACTATCTATCGCTTTGGTATTACCGCCCATACATGAGCCTGGATTGCGAAAAAAAATATTGGTTTCAGCGAAGGATATGATACATCTTATTCAACAAATTACATCAAATAGCTTAAACAAAACAATTCTATCTTCAGCTCTAATGTTAAATCTGCCCACCCGTTTGTATTATCCCAACATTTGAACACACTTAAAGTAATTTTTGTATATGTACAGCACACACATTTATAGGCCTTAGCAATCCGTAATATTCATCCTAGTAGCACACTTAAGGCAACACTTGTTTCCCTGACTGGAACATATAAAAATCTAAGCAGATTTTCAACACGAGAACGCGAATTTTCTACTTGAGGAAGCGCTAGCGCCTCACTAAAGATTTCTTTCCATCATCTTTCACTTTGGAACGCATCCTTCACTTAATTAAATTATACTATATATGAATTAAATCTATTAGCTGTAAGTGGCAGGCAGACAAAAAGTTGAGTCGTTTCTTTTGTTGAAATCCAGGACTGAGCCTACCTTCTTACTCAATGACGGAAGCTGGAGCATTGTGAATAAGAGCAGCTCCTCCACCAGTGTCATTATTATTATTATTATTTCCAATAATTCCTAAATGAATTTTTTTGATTGGATTCCCCTTCCTTCTGTCTCTCAATTCCCTTTCACGTTCAGCATTCAGGAGTCCGGCCGCAATGATGTTTGAATTTATTTCGAGTGGTTGAAGTTCTCGTCGCTCCACGTCCTCATCCATTTCGCCTTGATCAGATGAGTCCTCATCATTGCTGGCCTGCAAAATCAAATTAAAAAAATAACGGGTTAGATCATGAGAGTTTCTTTGACACTTTAACATTCCACATGAATCATCATCTCTCATGAAATTAACTGCTGTGAAATTGACATTGGCAATAAAACAATACCTGTGATCCATGTTCATTCTCCGTGTAATTGTTTTCAGTATCAGGATAAATCTCCGGTCGATCATTGTCATTTGAGTCTTCATAATTCATATCCGATTGTGGTTCATTTTTGCCGTCCTAAAAAATATAATAAAATTATGATTTAAGACTTCTTCGACTAACGGATTGTACAGTATCCTCTACGTGGGCTGGCCCCTTGAACGTTTGCCCGTTGGAATCAAAATAGAAAGGGTGGCATTGAGATCCGTAGCCACCTTAAATAGTGAATCCAATCAATGACCTTCCCTCAATTTTGAATACAATAGCAAATCCGTGAATGTATAATTTTATTTGTCCTTACATCGTCAACATGGTTCCGTTCATGGGCAGTCATGGAATCCTCGGACATTGCATCCTCTTCATCAGCCAGGTCATCAGATTGAGATTGTAGCGGGGAGTTGTAATGGCCATGAGGGAGGAGGCCCTTTGGAATGTCAATACGTCTTGGAGTTTCCTTCCTTCTTCGTTTCGCGGGTGAGGTATGGGAGGACGGTGGTGGGTGGAGTGGCCATCCAGGCGTCAAATGGGTCATAGATGATCCATGATTTCCATGATTGGATAAATCCATACCCATACTCATACTTGCGTTCCTGGAGTTGTTCCCGGTGGAGGTGTGACTGTTAACTAAGACCTCATCTTCTGCGACCCGGGTTTGATTTGCACTCGTTGCAATAGAAGATATATCATTGACTGAGCGATGTTGATTGCTGCTCGTGGACATGTCCATAGTTCCATTTGATAAATCATCTTCAGCTCCAGAGCCGGATGCATTGTGAGAGCCACTACTTCCAGCCGATCCACCCATATCTTCTAAAATCCCATTTCCACCATTATGATTGTCATTGGATGGGGAGCCGAGGCCCTTGATTTGGAGGGACTCTGCTGCCCTTAGCAGAGATTGTAACTTTTCTTGATGAATGCTCACTTCGCCCTTGTACATGAATTCCACAAGAGCTTGGATTTCCCAAAATCTCATGTCCTTCAGAAATATGATTGGATGCACGTTTTGACTTGGATTCTCTGTCAATAGCTGTTCAAAATATGTGGAGCAAGCGGAGAGAACCATTTTGTGGCATTTGACCGTTCGCCCTTCGCACCATAGGGTCACGTCACAGAAATGTTCCAGACTTCTCAACTTGGAGAACATGGTTATAATATTTGAGTCAAAGTTGCCCCATCGGACACACAGTAATTGTTGGGGAGCGGATTCCTTGTGAGGGATAGTTGGAGTCGGCGGGTGTTGTGGGGGAGGGGTAGGTGTCCCGCCCAAGGAGCCTCCACCACTAACACCACCTCGAACTCCGCCCATGCCACTTGGAATGGAGTGAGGATGCATTGGGACAACTGGGTGGACTGACTGAGGTGGAGGTGAATTTAAATGTTCTGGAAATCAAAAAAATAAAATGATTAGATTAATTTGATTTGTAAGCCTTGATGCTTATAAGTTCATTTGGTTTCAATCCTACAGATCCCCAGAATTAAGCTAACCAGGGATAGAAAATCATTGTAATTTTAATTTTCACATGCCCAATCCTGTTCACCGAGTCACCACCGGAACATCCGGTCTCAAGTCCATCCGGACCAGGATCAGCCAATAAATTCATCCAACCCAGATCCCCATGTATGAACTTCCCAATCTCCACCCGTCATCATAAATGGGCATGAGTAAACCAAATCCATTTCCCCTCCAGGTCATTCCCCAGGAAACAACAGTTCATCCATCAAAAATCAACTAAATCCCCGACTCCGCATTTCCTTCACTCCGTGTCATATCCCTCAATCCCATCATCAACCCACGAAGTCGTAGCGTAGCCTAGCCGTTAAACCCCTTCATTACATCCACAACGGTTTAACTTCCCCTTATAAACACTCAAATCCGAAACCTAACGCTTAAGGTCCCGGTTCACGGTCCGCCGCAATCGTAGTCGGAGGACAAAACAACTCCGGGCATTTTATTTATATTTATCTTTTATGACCACTTCCACCCCTTTACCCACTCGAATGTATGACTGAACGCCTTTAAAACTTAAAACTTGAGCCAACACACAAAATGCAAATCTATTTTTCCCTTCTCCAAATATTTTCTCAACATCTACAGCTCACAGCTCGCACTCGTTTCATTCCGAAAATCCGGTTTGTTTTTCTTATTCTTTAAAAAAAAACTATAGCATAGCATATCCCATTCCCAGCCAAGTAGTTAAGTATTAACACTAAGAAATAGAAAGTCGAAGTTCTTTAAAAGCAAGGGATTTTGTGAGCTTGTCCGTCCGTCGTGCTCTTAATTTCGCATTAAGGCCAAGGAGGAGTGGACTCGTCTTACGACGACTACAACCCGATACGGGGGGATGACAAAACTTGCAAAACTTCTTCCAAAGGCAGGCAAATAGCAATAAAACGTCAGGGTTGGAGGGGGATTTTTGGATGTGAACCGAAATGGAACGGATGAGAAAAGTTGCTGCTTCGCTCTCTCCTTGTACATACAATATTGCGGGGTCGTCGTCAGATTGTACCAACCAACACATACATTTTTTTTTGACGACGACGACGACTACGAAGGAACCGTAATGACGGACTTGAATCCTTCCTTCCTTCAAGGGAAACCCGCTGCGTGGTGAGAGTCGTGGCTGGTAAAGTTTGTCTTGCGCACACGGTGCCTTGTGGTGTTGTGCCTGCGCAGGCGCAGACCCTTTCGCATGCATTGTTTCAGGATGTTGGCTCCGCGGACTCATTTTTTATTCCCTTCTACCAGTACAGGTGGAAATTAAGGGTAAAATGTCAACTCCCATCCTTACAAGGGGAAAATAAAAATGAACAATGGGAGGAAAAGTTCGGGGACTGGCTTGGGTTTTGGTTGCGGAAGAGAGGAGCGGGAATAGAGAAAAGGATTGTTTTTTTTATATTTAAAAAAAAACGCTCCGAGTTCACACCGTTCATTCCTTATTTTATTTTCCATCTCCACTGAAGGCGGGAGTGGTGGAGATCGTTGGCGGAGAAAAACCAAAGGGAAACTCAGCCAACCATACCAGGGAATCCATCCACCATCTCATTCTCTTTTTTTTTAGTGGGATTTAAAAAATTTACTCCGCATCCTTGTTTCCTAACAGGTGAAATGGCCGGCCAAATGGGATGGTAAAGGGATAAACACGGAGTCCATTCCCTTCCACCCCGTCATCCCCACATTTCAAATTAATGTTTTAAAAAAAGAAGAGAGAGTTGAAACGAAAGGGTCAGGTAAAAGTTCCTTTTAAACCGTTTCCATCCACCAAACCTCACTCACTCACAATTGCAATTCCCCTCCATCAAATTTTGCACGTACGTACATATACCCATCCATCCAACCATGCAGGATTTCAATTAGAAATCCGGGCCATCATCCTTATCCTTACAACTAATAAAAACTTCCATCCAACCTTAAGTACTCTTCATCCTCTCAACCCTTATACCTTTTAAAAAAACCAATTCCCAAAGAGAGGATCATAATCATAGTTAAAATATAAAATATTTAATTCATTCCTCCGCCCAATAGCCTTGGCTCCACGTCACGGGAAGGTAAGGTGGTGGTGCGGTTCTGAAATTGAGTTTCTCATTAAAATGCATACATCCACTTCCCTCAGCACTTGCACTCCCGTCCGTCGTGGTCCATATTTATTTCGACTATAAAATTCCGCAATCAAACATCACCTCCGTCTGTCTCTGGTTGGAACCCACAGCTTACATGTTAGTTTGTGTGAAGTCAAGCATTCATTACCCGTTGGATTGCCTTCACATACAGGTAGATTGCAGATTAATGGATTTCCACCTGTAGAAAAACCTTCACACCTGACCGTACGTAGGTTATATGTATGCATGTACATTCCCATAGCCATACAAATTTTGCATGACATTCTGATCCACCTTACACATCCGATTCCACCTGATACCCACCACCCGCACCCCCACTCACATCCCTTTCCCATCCCATCCAAAACTCATCATCATTAAGGAGCATCCTAGGACCAAAACAACACGTACGTACTACGTGCGTTATGTATACAACAAAGCATGTATTTTGAGACCCCAGGAGGAGGATCCTTCCTTTCAAAAACGGTAAGCTCCGCCTCCCGGGTAAGAAATTCTCCGGAAATGGACTAAAAAAGCCTCACTCCCCTAATCCAACATTTCTTAAACTCCAATGTAGCACACAGCGGAGACTCAAATTAAGGGGAAGGGTGGCAGAAAGAAGAAAGGGGGAATTGAGGTGAGAGAATACCCACTTCTTGAGGCACTCTGACTCCTTGCTCTCTTTTTTAAACTACAAAGGCAGTGGAGTTGAAACCGGAAAACATAGGAGCTTGAAGTTATAAGGGGGAGAATGTACCGTATTTATGTACGTAATATACCAATCAGTTAGTCAGTCACACGGAGCAATACCTTGGAACAAACCGTCTTTGAAGGAGAACCAGAATGAAGCTGGTACGACTGCGGCTGCGCCGTGGCTCACCCCATTGGAACGGAAACCTACTCTCACCGAGACTTGATATTTTGACCAACCGGGGTCACCCCCTTCAATAAAGCAAACCGGTTACCCCCCCCCCCCTCCTTCTTCCTTACCCCTCTTTTAAAGTCCTTCATTAAATTAAGATTTGAGAAAAAGACAAGACTCGACTCCCTTGTCTGGTTGAATCCATACACGCATCATGCGAATTCAACGCAGGCATACGCAATTCTGTGAATCCCATCAAAAGTTCAAAAGAAATGGTGAAAAAAACCACCAACAATTGACTGGTCCTCCTCAACAGGGTTTTGGGCCAATTAAAAGGATTTAGTGTGACGGGTGACGGTGGTAGTGGTGGTTAGGGAAAAGGCGGAATGTAGGGCAGAAGAGAGAAGGGTTGAAGTTGGCGAGGCAAGCCCAGGCGCCGTGGGTTTTTACAATCCGCAAGGTTTTGGAACATTGAATAAAATTTAAATTTTTCCACTTGGTTCCATCCTCTTTGCAATAGCCCATTGTCCCATTGTTTATGAAGGGGCGGGATGGGGGGGAATGAGGATTCATTGACCGCACACAGCAATAATCCGCGATGAGAAAATGCCAACTTTGTTACTAAATCGTGGAAACTTTTAATTCTTAACGGTAACCTATGAAATTTCGGGTGGAGGAAATAATCAATTACTTATTTTATTTCTTTTTTTTCATATTTCTATCTCATAAGGCGCAGTATTTGCAATTTTGAACTTGAACCTTCTGACCTTCGGTATCCAACGGAATATTTTAAAAATCCTGATGCCATCCATGCAAATTCTGGAGTCCAAAATCCGCGAATTGAATTCCAGTCCCACAAAATCCCCTGCCTACCCGGCAGTGTCACGTCACGTCACACGAAGATACGACATTTCCTCATGACAAATCCATTCCTTTGCAAAATCTAACCTCTAAACGCCCACCTCCCTTCCCAGTCAATTTGCAAACGTCAAACCGCTCAAACTGCAAACGTCCGCGTAATCCTATATCCTTGTTTTAAATGACTCATGCACATCATGCAATTCCTCGCCGCATCCGTAATAAAAAATATTAGCGAGTCAGTCAAAAAAAAAATATTGTAATAATACATTTCCCTCTACGTCCATCCTCCATGGGACTAAATGCTAAATGTCGGGTAGTTTATAATGTAAATTTAACCTAGGATCCCCGACCCCATCGTCGTCACATTCCAAAGGACTTGATTCACATTCAGATTTAATTTCCTTTTAACTTCATTCCCCTTTTCCCATTTAAAACGGAGTGATGGTAAAACCTTAACCAGTCCAACTGATTGTGTTCCGTTCTGATTCTAGCCATTAAAAAATGGTAGTCATTTCGTTTCCCAGGACCGGCCAAATATTCGTACACCATACATACACCATGGGTTAAAAATTTGATCGGATTTCCCTTCTACTGAAATCAACATCCATCATACATTCCATGCATGGCAAATCTGAAATAATATCCCTCCGTGCCCCGCTTTCCCTTCTTCCTAACCAAATGAAACACCATTCCACTCCCACGCATCCATTTACAACAAAGGGCGGCAGGTAGAATGATTTGATTTTTTTTTGCATCCCTGGCCTAAACAATTGAATGCGCAGACGGAGTGGTTCAAAAACGTAACTTCCCTCTGCCGGGTTTCGCCCATACAATATATGTTGTTGCCCAAAGTGTTGAAATACACAGGTGAAGCACGGGACGTCATCTCACCTTCGACTCACCTCCCCGAATTACCTTTCCATACGTTTATCTCCGTCTATTATTCCAGGGGAGGCATATGGAAAACTCCAACTCATCCATTGTACTACTAACTACCATCAACATGAAGCTTTTTTTTAACACGGCACATCCACACATACACAGCAAATTTCAAATCCATGGGTAATTTGAATGCATGGCTGCTGCCGTCCGTCCTCTCGTCGACTGGAAACTAGTTTTGCAATCTATATTCATTTTGTACGGGGAAAAATGATCAAAAATCTTCAGGGCAGCAGCTATGGTTATTCTATTGGAAATTTTTACATCCTGCTCATCCTCATTTTTGTGAAATTACATCGCAAATAATGCACAAATTGCTTCGGGGAAATCCCGAAGCTGATGCTGTCAGCCATAGGATATTTTTGCATTTGCTCTCAATTGTATGAAACTAATTCCAAACCGAATGACCTCATTTCTCATCCCTTTCAAAATAATCCCATTTGGTTTAATCCCATTAACCAACTCGAACCAAATCCAGTCAACCAGCCTAGTTTTCACACTTGAATTCCTCGTATCCTCGTAAGTCGGACGGGACTTAGACTGGGCTCTTCAAAGGCAATGCAATTGGTCAATTAATCAGAATTTCACAAACAAATGCTTTGGATCCTAACCTGTTCAATGCAAATCCATTTCCAGGTATTCTACAGCGCAGTCCAAGCCAGCAACCCCGAAATCTAACCCCTTTTTTATATAGTATTACCGTACCGTACATTCAAAAAGGGCTCCTTCCATTTTTTTTTGAAAAAATCATGCCTTATGCGCCTCATTCAAATTCCTATGCATTTGCATGCACTCCAATGCATAGGATATGTACGTAAATTCGTACAGGTGAGGTCAACCTGTCCCCCCATTGCCTCACAATAGCCACGGATGGACCAAAACACCTGTGCTTATGCCGTGCTGCCTGCCTTTCGTGTCTCTTCATGTGCAACGATGACGATGGTAATTGGATTTTTTATTATGAATGAATGCTTCGTATCACATAACGCATTGTACATGTACTTGTGGCGTACATGCTATGCTAATGCTATGCCATGCCATATGCCTCATATTACACAGTGGAGACACAGGGAAATATTTACCCACAATTAATCCGAAACAAAACAGCAAATATTATCCTACAAAATCGTAAAAAAACCAGAGGAAAACTGGAAATAAAAATCAGCAAAAAAAAAATTGCATTACACTTACACTGCTACATAGACAATTTTACATTATAATACCCCCCTACTTTCCCCCCGAGGACGCCACCCCCCGCGACCCCGACACAGGTACCGTACCCAAGGACCCTAGCCCACATTCAAGAATCCCACGGACGGACAGACAGATTGGTTTTGTGATGCAGTTGTTGGATCAAAATCTTTGCCTGAGGCAAAGCAAGTAAGTCGACCACATGGATTTGGATGGGCAGAAAGAGTTAGGGAGGATTGCTTAAGTTGCTGAGAGCTGAGGATCGGTTTTCCGTGTCCTGATTTTGCCAAAAGAATGGTCACATAAATCCACCAAGGCTGGCTACAACTTACGACGACTTAGATTCACAGGAGTACAACAATCATGTATTCCCCCGCCGTATGTTCTCATGGAATGAGAAAACTTTTTACCAAGTTTCAACCCCGATCTCAACCCCCTCCAAACAACAATGTAAATCTCATCCTCTCATGCATGGCATGGCATAGCATTGCGAGAAGCCCGTTGCGTTGCCCCACGTAGAAAGTCTCCCAAGAAAAGTGGAACGTGAAAGAAGAGCAAGTTGGCGTTCGCATAGGGCATTTTGCACATGGGGGTATTTTTTTTCTACATTACAGGTAAAGGCATGGCATTCGCATGATATCCCCTGGCTTCAGGATTGGTGTGTCGACACACAATAAAAAAACATAATAATGTGAAATGAGGATTTTCCCTCCGCGTGTATATATGTGTGTGTGGCGTGGAACAAAACCCCGTTCCTTCTACAAAACTGCAAACTGAACTGAGTGCGTGGATTTATGAACCAGAAACCTGAACTGAAGCCTTCGTTCGTTCGTGGTTTTAAAAGCATTTTGATTGTGGAGTTACCATATATGCATGGACACGGCCAGACCAGGCCAAGCTGAAGAGAGAAAAAAAATAATTGCACCAGCCGGAAGTGTGTGTACTTTGTATGTACATCTCGGCTGAAACTGGAATGCATTCATTCCGGGTGGAAAATAAAAATCCAAACTGACATTTAGGTATGGCATGGGAGAAGGATTTTCCAATTATTTTTATGATTATTCCGTGCAAAAATCTCAAATCCGAATCCATACATTACAGCACTCAGATGGAGTCAGAAGCATAGCATCACATTGGATTGGATGGCATTACAAAAAACAACAACTCAATATCATTTTATCTCCCTGTGATATTGGATAGCCACACATATGCACAAGTCCCATAATACGAATGAAATTTGATAGCCATGACTGACTGCCTCCCTCAATGCATACAACACATTAGAGACGGCCGCAAATGAAACAAACGCTTAAAAAAAATCCTAAAAGTTTATCGTAAACAAAATGTCATATGGAAGGGTGGAAGAGGCACGGGGCCGACCACGCACGACCTCACAACTAACACCTTCAAAATAAATAATAAACTGCACCCTATGAACCCACAAGTTTACAAAACATTCAAAACCAGTTCCAAAACAAATCGTTTCTTTTCCTTCCGTGTCCGCGTGCCTATTCGGTAATACCGAATCATGCTGGAATGCTGGAAACTGGAATCGTCAATGAATATCGGGTCAAGAATCCTAAGCCCAATGTGAATCCTCTACTTAATAAATGCTAGTGCTTCAAAATCTAAATCTAATCTTTAAAAAAACGTGTGCAATGCATTTTTCTTAATGAAAGGGATAATTGGACAATTCTAATTACCTCAATTTCTAGAATTGACAACTGTAGATTTAATTACAAGTTAATTAAGCAAAAAAATTATTAAAAAAAACTGTGGATTTACCTTTATGCGGGGGAGGGGTTGAAACTACGGGTTTACGATCTTCGAGGTCCGGTGTTAATTCTCGTGATGAGTGGCGGCCGCCTTCGCCTTCTGAAATACACAATTAAAAAATCCAAATTAATATTCATATTCTTTATAGAACCCTAATAAAATGCATTTACATGTAAAAATGGATAATGAATGTACCCAAAAAGCATATAAATCTCATAAAGACACCATCCCATTCCTTCTATATTCGCATACACTGCTCCAATTCATATCCATAAGCCACATCAAAGTTCTTAAACTCTAAATCCAATTCATCCTTCTACCCAGTATTAGTATTTGCATGGAAGCCCTGGAAAATAATCCATAGTCAGTCATCCTCAACTGGATTTTTCCTTCCTCCCCAACATAATATTTGTTCATGGCACAAAGTACAAGTGCATCATCCTCTCTCCGTTTGATAAGACTACATCAACTACGTACATACATAAGTGGACGCCCGGAGAAAAGCAAATACAAATACTTTTATTCATATTCATTCATATTATATTCCACCACTTTCCTCTCAAATCATTTTAGGAAATCGGGTATCCAATCATATCCCAGATCCTCCAGTACATTTTCCTCTGATCCTGAGTCCTCAAATTTGAATTGCTTCAAATGACTATGACTCCTCATCCCTTAAATTGGTTCATTTATATTTGAGAGGATGACGGACGACAAACGGAGAATTAATTTCCCCCTACCCTCCGCCGCGGATGATTCGTAACGACCAAAGTCCGGGCCTTTGATAAGGAAGTCCGAAGGACGGGGAACAAAAACGGATCATCAAATCCACCCAACAACTAAACTCCGTCCATTTCCTCTTCAAGTGGGAAGCTATCAGTAAAATTTTCCTCCATGGAAGCCCCCGTCCGTCCGTCCGTCCGTCTACATTTTTAGTCCCCGGGAACACAGGAATTGGATATTTTGTGAGGATTGACTCACTTCAGAAAATCAAAACCCAGCTGCTTATGCTCCCTCCTCTGTTCTGCCTTGGAATCGCCGTCCGTCGTCAATAAACTCCAATTTATTACCCGGGGGAGGAAAAACTTGATTCATTCCTTCATTGCATAATTAACGAATGATTTCCTCAAGCCGTCGTCGTCGTCATACCATACCAGGCTCTGCCTGCCTCATTCCCTCTGGTCCGGTTGACTTGTGAATGAGGACACAAGGCAAGTAAAGCTTCCCCAATCATAAGCCCCGCCCCCTTTTCATCCAAATATCTAAGTCATCCGGGTCATCAAACAAAAATCATGTTATTTTCTTCAAGGAAGGTCCACCCTCCTTGCAAATAAAAACACCAACTACGTCGCAACATCTAATGTACCCACTAACCAACTAAACTAAACTACCCACCTCCTCCCTCCCTTGTGTATCTTAGTCATCCCAAAACTCCCAAACGATTTACAATTCTACTAGCTGCTGAAGAAAAAGAAAAAAAATAAGGAAACCGGACCCGACTCCCCTATCCACGGATGCACGGCACGGGACCTCATGACATAATCCAAAGTCCTTCGTCCAAAAAGACAGGACAAGACGACGAGGCCGGTGGAGTCATCCCCTGAACAATTCCTGAGAAAAACCAGGGTTGGGAATGGAAAAACTGGCTCTTAACTCACACGGACGTAATACAACCATAGGTACGAATGTAGGGAATGCCTGTATTGCATATACATACATTAAACCCCCAATCCTTCGCCCCGTGGTCCCAAGTTGCGAAATATCCCAGGTCCAGGCAGGCAATGAGCCATGCAATCCTATGCATCCCATGAAACCAAAACCCCGGCACATATACATAGCACGGCATTAGGAATTCTCACACATCCACATAAAATTTAACTTTAAAAAAAGTAGGAGTGGGTTGAGACTGACTCCGCGGAAGGAATACGGATCATATCCTGAGGCAAAAAGGAATCTGAATCCTGAATCCGCCAACCAACCAATCCCGTCCCATCGGGCGTGGACTTCCCGCCCTTTCGTATGAAGCGCATGAATATGGCAATCCATGGCAGGAAAGGGTTGTGTGTGAATTCTGTAGATTTACATTAGCCTTGGCAAACACAAAATCCGACTTCGGATTCCTCCCCACGATCCAATGGAGGATGACGATGCTAGGCCAGGCGTTCAAATAATCCAGTACCAAAATCAACCCTAGCATTACATTTTTACTTTACATAGAAATACACCATTTACATTTTTACCAGGTGAATAAGGAGGATGGACCACTTCAACCTGTTGCGAAGTGAAAAGCAAATCCAAGGTGGTCCCGTACCATCCTCATGGTTTTTTTGCTCTGCGGCAACGACTGAGAGGGGAAAAAAATTATGGAATAGAAATGATGAAGGAAAAAAATGAAAGACCCAGATCGTGTTCTCTTCCTCTGCATCGGTTATGGAAATTACAGTATATAATAATAAAAAAATCCGGAATTGAATGTATGTAATGTGATGTATAATGTTTGACTTTCCTACACATTGCCATTGCGGATTGCAATTACAATTCTAATTGAAGCAAAATCCGAAAATCCAAACTGGAATTCCTTTCGGGGATCAAAATGAGTTATCCAGCAAAAACAAATCAGGCGCGGTTCTGTGCCGACGCAGAATGTATGTATGGATGTACATACATCTACGTATGAACAAGATAGGAATCTAGAATCTCCAGGAGTAGAGTCGGCTGTGGCCCAAGGGGTGCGGGCTTTGATTGATCATGATCATAATGACGAGACGAGACCATAAAAAAACCGGGCTTTGGATGTATGGCCAGGAAAAAGCAGTGTTAGCTGGCGCTAGCACGCAGATGAATCTGATTGCAAAAAAAAAATTTGGAGGTAAACTTTGTTCCTGCGTCTGCGTTTGCGCATACACATACATTACAAATGCCTCCCAGTTCTCATTCCTCTCCACGAGGTTTTGCCGTCATCATTCCATTCCATACATCGATTCCATTCCATACATCGCAATTGCAATTTCACCTCTATCAATTCATCCCTCCACTTCTCCACTTGAAGCTTTCAAAAACTGAACGTCCTCGAAAAACTTCCTCTTACGGCTCAACCAAAACCACAGGATTGAATCTCCGCACTTCTTCCCAACAAAACTCCTTCCTTCAGAATCCGCTCCAAGACATTGTTCCTTCACTTCCCGAAATCCCCCCCCCCCCCCACCACCACATCTTTTCCTTTACCTAAGGCATCCATCTCCATCCGTTCTGCAATAATTTTGAAGCGCCAGGCGCTTCCCCCAGTCCTCCACGTGTACTGTACATTGTACATACAACATAGGGATTGAGATCACCGCGCCTCCGCCTCCTCTTTCAGCATCTTTCAATTCAATAGTTTAAATCTTGCAAGACAAGACAAAGACATAAGATGTATAAACAAGAAGACGAGTCCGTACATATATCGGCGGGAGGACAATGACGACAACAATCAACACAACAGTGGACAGTGGGCCGTACGGTAGCCAATGGGAGGAAGGCAGGCAAAAATCCATCCTCCGCTATGAATTTCTCTGGTGTGTTACGAAAATCCTTGCGGATTTTTATTCGTATGTACGCGTAGATGGGCAAGACGAGCCCAGTAAACTCGTTTGACCAACATTCAGATCCCCGTCATCATAAATCCATTCCACACCAAACCACGTACACAGCCAATCCCACTTCTACCATTTGTTGGACCCCCTTTCACAATTTTTTTAAATAATGTTTACGGTACGAACGACAATACATGACGGGGGGAATGGGGTTTACACTTAACACAAACGAGGGAAAAAACCCATACCAATTACAACACCTGAGATTTGAGATATGGATGGTGTGCTAGACTAGGTGCCAGACGTTTTCATTTCATGCATCGTTTTTGCCAATATATTTTGTAAATTTGCTAAGATCCTCAACGCCAGGACCTTAGCCCATAAATCCTTGTATTGTCCTGGGTTGAGTCACCAAAAAGTATGGATTGGGTCATTGTAGAAGAGACACGGGTAGAATTTTGAAACCCGCTCCCAAGGATTGATTGGATTCAAGGCTATGTGTATGATTCTGGGTAGGAATGAATGAAAGGAGGGCAAATCAGGGTCTGTTTGGAATATTTTAACCAAAATCATCGCACCTGCACGTGGCTCGTACATGCAATCCATTCTGTGGTGCTCACCTTCAGGGGAAAAACCGGCTGAAGAAAGAGTCATGTCATTGTCATAGTTACCCCACTCAGGAATGTTCCAATCTGGACGGACGACCGGATCCAATCAACATAAATCCCAGGACTGGATTCGAATTGAAGTAGACTGGATTTCTACATACACTCATTCCTTTCCAAATTTACAAAATACCTGGCTGTAGTTTATAGTACCAAGAAAAAGTATACTAATTCCGATCTACCACTTCACAGGACTGGAATTTCAATCCAACTTTCAAAATAATTTGTAATACGGCCCTTTTAAAATGACTAACCAAGTGCTTGTGACAAATGCCAATTCAAAGTGGGATTTTTCATACATTTAAATGGTTAATGGTTCATGACATTTAAGTTTCCAATTATTGTAAATGTATTTCGACTTGAATTTGCAAATTAATTTCGTAATAACTTTTCTTTGAAATACACAGTCAGACTTGTGTTGCCAATTTGGAATTTCCAATAGGTTACTTAAACTTCCCGTTTCAAGCAAAACCCATACAACTTTGTCATTTGCAAATGGTGGATCCCCATCAATTCATTGTACATTTTTCAGCCCAGGGATGGATCTCCAATGATTTGAATCCACGATCCCCGCCATATTGAATTCCAAGCACAAAACCCAAAGATTCGCACCACAACCACTACTCGGCAGGTACAAAAAAAAGTCGGGCGCCTGCCCGGTTGGCTCGGCGGATTGCCCACTCCTTTACTCTTTGGGAAACAAGTGGGTTTTGAGGGTGGAGGGGGGTGGGGGTTGAAGATGGTGAAGGAAAAAGGGTTGAGAAATAAGAAAAAGAAATACAGGTAATTCGAGTCTCTCTTCGTCTTCTCCACTCATCTACCCGTGAAAAATCCATGAAGGAGAACGAACCGCCGTATCCACTTGCTTTGATGCCATTCGGTACATCCCCCTTCCCCTCCAACCCCCACAGGTTCTTCCCATTCCCCGAGACGGGTTCAAATAAGAAGAAGAAGTATAAAAAAAAGTATTCAACATGCTTCGTTGGCCGCTCCTCTCCCGCAGGTGAGTGAACAAGTAAGGCAGGAATTGCCGAAGGCGTCTTCAACTTTCAACGTTTCAACCGAGACCGGGAAAATAAATCTTGGTTGTAGTGGGGGTGGGGATGGGGAATCCGTCCAACCCCCAAGGGAAACCCCCGAACTCCAACCCAATTCTTGCAAATCCCATTAACTCCACGAGCCAGGTATTTCTTCGTGTCTTCGCATTTCCTTGGCTCTCTGCCTCGCGTTTCTCTTTAAAAAGTAAACCGGACTAATACATTACATACAACAAAAAATTATGTGCGTCCGTCCGTCCTTCGTCATTTCCTTTTTCCCAGTTCTTCGGGCCGGAGAATTCAAAATAAAACCATCAGAACAATTCATCCATTCCACCATGATGTCAAAATATGCACAATCTAATGCAAATTTGCATTCACATTCCTATTTCCTACCTTTTAACTTGAAAAAAATCTCCTGCATTACGTACAATTTAAAACTAAACCAAAACTTTTCTGTACAGAATGCCCATGCTTTGATATATAAATTCTGGTCGCCCTGCCAGCTATGAAAACCGAATCCCCGCCCAAAATGCCATGGAATTTGGTAGTCCCGCCCTTGGCATTCTTACGTACGTAAACGTACATTTCTACCCACCATCTCACCGCACCCTCCCCAAATTCACCTGTCTCCATCTCCCGCCCTCATCCTAATGACGCGCGGCGTAAAGGGGTTGAAGGGAAAGGAAAAATAATTCAAGGAGATTCACTTGGTTCAAATTTGCCACTACTGGTCCGTCTCTCTACGCCCCAGTGAATCAACTTGACCTTAATGACACGTGGAGTGGCAACAGACTATTGGATACACCCATGTGATCAGGTCCATCGTTTCAAGGGACATGTCATTCCACGTACAGCGCACAGCAAGGCAGGCAGCGAGCGCTGTGTCCCTGCAAGGACTTTCTCCATGCACCCTTAGTATGCAAGGGCCTTTCCCCATACCCATCCAAAAACACCCTTGTTTTTTGTTGGTAGAACTGGACTCAAATTTCTTATTGCAATTTAATTGACTGACCGACTGGCCCATGGATTGACCCACTTCCCTTGGAGAATAAATCCAATATAAAAAGAAAGCAATGCATGGCATGACATGGCATGAGCATTTGCATTGGACGGCATCCCCAGTGGTTTCTATGATGAAAGGGGGCGGGGAATGGGATGAAAAATCCACCTTCATTAGCATTCATTTCATGAGAATTTTAGGCAGGCGTTAGGGGATCTCCAAATGATCCCCTTGTATTTACATCTACACGCGTGTACGTATGTATGAAATGTACATTTGCATACTGCCGCCATACACATAACCCACCTGGGCCGGCGGTTGTCGTTGTCATTCCATGTGCCGAGGTCACCTGATGCAAGAATAGGAACCATAGTCACTACACTTACCACCACCATCCATCAACATTCGCATTTCGCAAATTGAGGACTCGGGGAGGAAATCCATGTAGACACAGATTTTCCCATATCCATAGCCCCGTGTCCCATTCCTGGGACGACGACGCAAGAACACAACTCAATGGAAATTCTAAATTGCTGAGATCACATTCCCCGCCCGTGAATACCAACCATACATTCCTTATGCATACATAGACACACAGGATCGGATCTTATGGAAATGTATATCCCATACAAATACATACAGCCATGAGTTCCATACCTGTGACTGGGCTAAAGGATCTTAAAACCAAACAGCACGAGGCAAAAGAGAAGATGAAGTGGGGATGAAAAACGGGGAAGATGACCATGAAACAATGTAAAATACTAGCAAAAAGCGGGTACCTCGGCAACTCTGCGCATGCGCAATGCGTAAGTAAAGTATCCTACCTAACACGACAACGACTACGACGAAGATTTTTCAAAGAGAGGAAAAATTCACGTACTTAAACATTGGACCTCTCGAATGCTTGTTTTTTCCTCTTCGTTGTTATTAGGATGACGGATGGTTTAAAAAAATCGGGTCGGGAGATTGCCTCAAGGTCGAAACCGAAATCCCAACAGGTAAATTCTCCCCCTCCCTTGCTTCCCAGGAAAGGAAATCTTTAAGGTACCCCCTACTTTGAAGCTCAAGGGATTCGATAAAAGAAAAGGGGGAGAAAAACCAGGGACCGAAAAACTACCCTTAATTTTCCTACCTTGAATCCGGGAGTACCCGAATCTCCTTACACCTACCACTACCACCCAAGTACCCGTATTCCTCCATCTGGGACCTTGTGTCCATCCATATGTGGTTATGGGAAGGGGAAAAAAACCCTTGAAGAATAAGAATGCCCTACCTGGGCATTAAAGGCCCCGTCCGTGGCCCGTAGGAACTCCCCCAAACGCCTTGAAGATGAAATGAAAAATCCTTGTCTTGAATCTTTTATCCTTCCTCCCATCGTGACGAGACGAAAAAGCCCCGTGACGACGACCGAAATCTCAAGGAAGAATTCCAATGCGAATGTGAAGTCTTAAAGATTGTATGTATGTATGTTGGATTGGATTGCGTAGCGTATGTAATGTAATGTAAATGCTCCGTTGGATGAGATGCTGGTGGTGCTACAATCATCGTCCGTACTTGGAACAGAGGAGAAGCGTGGATAAAAGTTTTCGCAAGCGGAAAAGGCTGATCCATCCATTATAAATTCTTATAAGATTGAGGAGATGGAATGACGTCTCATTTTGGGCAAAGGATGGCCCAAGGCCCTTGTTAAAGACACACAGAGCCCACGATTCGCCGGACATGTCCATCCCTGTACTGCTGGTAAAAGCAACAATGGGCAAAAATCTCATGCCATGCTTTATGCCAATGCTATTACATCTCTCTCCGTCCGTCCGTATGAACTGTACTTCGCATGATTATCATCCACTTCATCTCACGGACGAAACACAGGCGCAGAGCTTATAGTTCCATTCCACAACAACCCCTTTACATTAGCAGGGGAGAAGCCTACGAAATAATGAAATATAAAGTGGAATTGTGAAAGGAAAGGCCTTGGTTCACTTCATTCGCCAATCCAATTCAAACCCACTCGCCCTCCATCCATCCATCCATCCTACCAGGCAACCTAAACTTTTGAATCAAAAGACACAATCTACACCGCCTAAAGACCAAAGGCCATCAGGGGAAGACAAAAAAAAACCTCTTCATCATTTTAAGTATTAATTTTTTTTCACAATTTCCTACCCAAATCCATCACTACATGCCAACTTTCACCATTACAAACAAGCACAAACACCCAAGACTTACTTAGCCAAGACAATCTGCAGTACAAACTTAAATTTCGCAAATTACGATTACGTAAGCTACGGTATTGCAGTTAATAAGCTCATCTTGGTTTCATATTTATAATACAAAAAACCCATATAAAAATCCAACATGAAATCCTATCCAATATCAAAATTTCAACTTTCTCCGCCCAATTTCAACGTAACAAACGTTAAATTTTCCTACATAACTTGACTTGAATGTGGATCCAGGGCACATGATGAGATAATTTGGTAGTCGTAGTCAATTCACTATGTGGAAATGGTAAATGCCCATGTGAAAGAACCAACCCGACCTTCGGATGGCAAGAATAGTCAGTCAGTGAGTCGCATTGGACGGGAAACCTGTTGGATCAACGCATTCAATTCCCTCCCTATTCCATACTATGTACTGTACATCTGCATCTGAATTCGCAATGTTAGCTCCAAAGCCATTCCACAACAGCTCATGCAGGCACAGGCACAGCATATTGCAAAATCCCCGCACCTTCCTTGGGAATGCCGTGCTGGGGAGGGATTGCATTTTGCGTGTCCTCATTGTCATCGTCACCTTCAGCGACACGGCGGGACGCGCTCGTTCGACTTTGCGAATTTCTACGTACGTACATACGTACACGGCGGGGGAAAGGGGTCACTACTGCGAATCTGACTCGACTGCGCCTGCGTGTATTTTACTCCACCCGAGCCTTCCTCCCTTGAAATCCTCAATTATCGGAGAGGAAGATCATCACGACGACGACGGCAACGACGGATGAAATAAAATAAAAATGTGCAATGTGCAAGTAAAGTTGAGGCCAGGGCAGTCCTTCAGTTAAAGTTAATAGCCTCGGCTCGGCCTCAGCCATTCCCGATAAGGAACCTTCTTCATTTCCCACTCCAAAACCTCCACCATCAATTCCTGTCTTAAAAGACCCACCGTCATCCCAGAAACCAACCCGTCGTAGTTAAGGATTTGAAGTTAAGTTAAAAGGGTGGGACGGTGGGGTGTGATGGGGAGGGTTGACTAACGGGTCATTTGGCCCATAGCCACGCACCGCACCGCACCGCACGCTCTCATCTGTGGACATGGACTGATTAGGAGCACTTCAACCTTCCAACTCATTCCTTCATCAAATTTAACCCACATGGCCCCGAAATGAAACAACCCTTGATCACAATCAAAATAATACATGATACCAAAAATGTATAAGACCTCAAATCTAAAAATTAAAAATAATTTTTTTGATTATGGATAGCCCGGGACGACTACAACAACGACGGATGGGTTTAAAGAAATCAGGGAAGCCCAAGTACATTGTACATTGGATGGGGAAACAAGTCCAAAGTCCAGTTGGTCAGTTTACTGGATTTAAACGCAGTTATCCTCAGATAGATAAATCTTAGGATGGTTGGATGAGAAGCGGTCTAATTTCTTTGCCTTTCCTTTCCAGCCCAGCTGAGCTTCCTCCGAATACGAAGTAATACGAAGTTAAGGTTTGGGAAGGAAATGTGAATTCTTAAGAAAATTCATGGAAAATCCCGCGACTGATTCCAGGCCTCGTGCTACGTCATATGTATGGAATGCGATGCCACGATTGAAATGCAATTAAGGTTGATATAGTAATCCGTTTTCAATTAGAAATAGACGTGGGTTCGTTTGTAAGTGTGTATTGATGCATTATGGCTTTCTCCTAACGCTAATGCTACACACTGTGAAATTGTTACTACGAAAATTTTAAGAAGAGAAATTTGTAAATAATTTTCTGTTAAATGCAAGGTTTGTCATACATGGAAATACTTCAATTTCCCAGAGCCAGATCACTTGAAGACACTCAAAGCAAGTACTGATGGTGAATCTTATGATCATATTTCATAAGATCCTGAGAGTGGCAATTGACAGGGAGACTGGGAGAAAATCCCAGGCATATATACATACATTTCAAATTTCTACATCTAGATACAACCCATATCCCTGTACAAAATAATAAAAACCTAAATTACCCAATAAATGTGCAAGTGCTTTTCCAGGAAACTTGAGCATAGTGATTGGTGGTTCGGGTAAAATTCCTGAAACGCTGTCATCACTGTACTCTTGGGATAAATCCCGCCCAGCTTCTGCCGCCTCACGAAATGCTTCTAATTTTAATTTCTGATGTCGTTTGCTCGCCAAATGTTCCTTGATCCGATCCGATCTTGCTCCAATGGATTGACAACAGAATCGACACACCAATATTCTCACCAATTGCCCATCTCGAATTATGGATCTGGATGTAAAATCCACTCGATTTTCTGCTGCATACTCATCCACCCCTTTTCGTTTCCTTCCATTCCCCTTCGTGGGGCGGCCGCCGTGAGACAAGAACATTGTCTCCCGCCGCCGAATTTCACTTTCGACTAAGGACTCCACTTTGACGCCGTTTATTACAATTCACAATTAATAGGGAATTCTCAAAAAAGTTTACTTATCCAGACCCTTTTCCAGGGTTTCACAATCCAATTCTTTGGACAACAATTCACCACAAAATATAATGTACGAAATGAGTTCAAACAATTGAAACAAATTGCTCAAAATTCAGGCTCTCTCCAACAAAATCCAAGGAATGTCAGAAATCAACAGCTGATCGGGGGGAATGACACACAACCAAAACAAACTAAATTTTCTTCAATTTGCTCGGAACAATTTAATTTTTTTTTTGATTTTGATTGGAATGTAATTTAAAATTTAACAAAACAAAAATGAAAATATATATACGGGAATACACGGGACGTTGCTACTCGGGATGCTGAGGTCAGACTGACTACTCAAAGTTTATTTCGCCGAGTTTCGGTCTCGCGCTTGTAAGGTGCAGGGTTTGAAAGAAGTCAGGGCTGCTGGGGGGAGAGAGACCAGCTTTGCCACCACTGCTGGCTGTTACGAACAACCAATCCCTAACCACCAGAAACCTCCCGCCCACCTCGCCAAATCTAAAGCGGACAATCCTAGTTCCCTCCGATTTCCACCGATTTTATTTTAGTTGGAATTTCCCTGCATGAACTCTATTTGCAAAGTCAAAGGTCAATGACAATCCACCTAGCACTGCACTGCAACAAAGGGGGGAGTTCAAATTTGGCTCCCTACCTGCACAAATACGAAGCATAGAAATCTTAACCCAAAACTATGGCTATGATCCACTTTCCTCCATATAATGACTAATCGGAAAATTACTCGGATTTATTTAAATTCAAATATTTCAACCAATAAGAATACTAATTCATATTTTCATTTATTTGTACGGTGAAAGCATCCAAATAAATAACCAGCCTGGGTACGACGAGACAAAACGACAAGTTTCAACTTGTAGACATGTAAATAGTCATAAGTAAATCCCATTCAAAGATAAAATTAAGAAAAATCCATACATTCATAATTTTACCCGAAGACACCCGGCGACGGTGACTTAGGATTTGCCTAAAGGCCAGACCACCAATGCAAGATCCCTGAATATCCTCCTATCCCACAAGTCTCGGAACCCGAACCTGCTATAAATACATTAAAGTAATGTACCTGTACGGATGGGTATGTGTCTCCCTACCTGAGACCAACTACCCACAAACCCGGGCACTCACACCTGGGAAGGGAAAACCTTGAAATTCCAGGAAGTCGGGTGGGATTTGGAAAATTAATTCCATTCCCTACCCACCAATCCCTGAAATGTGATACAAACGACCGACATTCATTTTATGTATTATTTCTTCACACGTCGAGACACGTCCCAACGTCCTGCCCACGTTTACATTGGATTGTGGGAGTCAAATCCGGGTGGGCATTTATTTTCCATGTTATTTGCTATTCCTCATTTGTATTTAATGTTCCTGTTGACAAGTTACCCGTATGTTGTCTCATCGGGAGGTAGGTGGATTTCATCCACGGAGCCACTTGTTGATTAGATTACAAAAATCCTCTTCATTCAGAGTCCAATGGACTCACCACACACATGCATATACAAATGTAATGTAATATGATGTGTGATATATGGGAAGAATAAATAATTCTAAATACCCGACGTGTTTGCGGTCGGGGAGGCGGGGGACACGGAATGTATGCGTGAATTTGAACCGGATAACCACAGCAAAATAATATAGAAAAAGCGGGGAGGAAAATTCACTCCGATTTTCCTAACCGTTGCACCCGCTCATCAGGGGAATTATTTATGAGTCGTCGAGTCCATGTTTGGAATGACTTTACCTTGTCCTTTTCCTTAATGTCTCTCCAATCTTCCATTTCATAAATGGACAAGTGCATTAAGGACCCCGAGAATATGGATCCCCAACCCGACCAGGTAATGGGGTCTCTACCTGGAGTATTTGTACTATGAGTTCCAGAATACATTGCATGACATGGCATATGCATCTTTAAGGGTCCTTGCTATGTCAAGATGTGAATTGTGGAAGGGGAAGGTCCGGCCCTTCTTCGGAGTTTGGGCAGACAACCCGGGAATGTAGACCCTGCCTGACCCTGGCCTAAGAATAAGAAAAAAAGGTCCTATTTTGCCCTCCGGGTTAATGACTGACTCTGTTGGACCGACCCAACCGAAGTACCCCGGATTCCCCTCCGGTCTTACCGGTTTCTTGGAAAAACATCGGTTCAAACTAGTACAGTACAACAACTGGATGGATGGGATATTATGAAGAGGATGACCAATGTTAAGAGTCTTTTCCTCCACTCCTTAACATCTTTATCTCTCCTCCTCAAGGCTAACACTATAAATACCCACTCCCAAAAGGCCACTGCCCTCTCCGTCTGTCACGAGGAGACAACCCAAGTCTGCCAAATGTCCAAAGAACGGATTCGGGATTTTCGGGGGATGAAAAGTTGTAAAACTTTTAAAGGAGCCAGCCCCCCTTCACTCAAATATTTTGGAATGAGGGGAATAAAGGCGATTTATGACAAGCGAGCATGCCATCGTTCAAGATGCTAGTTCTTGGCTTTCTACAAGTGCAATTATGCAGAAGAGGGAGCAGAAACCGTTTAATAGTAGATTTAATAGAACGAATTCTTAGTAAGTGCCAAGATTAAGAAGAGATACTTTTCTAGTTGAAAGAAATCATAAGAAAGAAATATTTTGATGTGCCTGCCTGTTTTCCCGCCAAACAAGTTGTACTTTTAGCAAAATTGCACGAATCACAATGACATAATTTTACCTTCTAGGTATTTTATCCACTGGGCCCGAGTGGTAACAGGCATTTCCGTCCTCCAAAAACAAATTCAACCGAGATGTAACTTTTTTTTTGGCAAATTCCAAGTTTCATGCACGGATTTGTATGGAAGTCGGCGGCAGTTGGATGATTCTTAAACTGGGAATTTTGGATAAGGAAGTAAAGGAGTCCAATTGACAATGGATGGGATAAGAATGCCTTCTCAAAAGGAATTAATCTTTAAAAAAAGAAACTCAAGTTTCCAAAATATTAGTCATTCGACGAAGAGTCAGTATGAGCCATCAAATTCTAATTTCAGCTTTCTAGCCATTAGAAAATGGAACGTAAATAAAAACATAAAACCGATCCTCAGTCAGTCGAAAGTCCCATCGCTTCGGGTACACGATTGTCTTATCAATGTGTCATAGTGCCATCACCAGTTCATTTCATAAAATTATGGTGTAAAAACAATGACTACATTACATTCGGTCGGACTGCAATTTCGCGATGACCTATATTAAATGCCCACTTCCATTGTCTGCTTTGGTGTATATAACATTTTGTGAAACTGGAATGGGTCAAGCTAGAATCATCCCTTTCACTTCCCTCATAAGACAAATAGGCAAATGTGAATTGACTCCATGTCAAATTGAAATGTAATTCTTGATTTATGCATTACCCGAGCCGTCATCACCGCCCACTTTCTAAAATATACTACGCAGCTTTCTTATCAAACCGAAAAAGTAAGTGAGGCCTGATTCTGCCAAAAACCTTGGGATTCCACGAGTAAATTGTAAGATGACTAATAACCACATACAAATTTCCATGTGATTACTACCCCAAACCCATCATACTCATCTATTCTAAATTTAGACAACAAACAACAGAAGGGTCAAGCAAAACATTGTCCAAGTCAGATTAGTCCATTTTTAATACAATGAATCCTAACTTGTCATCAGTCACTTTCACCCTTCTCAAAGTAATTAAAAATTGATGGAATCCAACCAGACAAATCCTTAAATTGGACAACCAACCCGGGAACTGGATTTCAAATAAAAGAGTGAAAGGGAAACTGGAGTGACTAGACAAGTTGGATTTCACAGACAGAACATAGCAGAGCAACCTGTTGCATCCCACCTGTTTTCTAAAAATAACCCTTCCAAATTCTCTAAACAACTCCCATCCTATCCCCGTCCCTGCCAATGCCAATTTAACCAGCCAAAAAAAAACTCCCAACACATGTTTTCCAGCGAAGCACGAAGTAAAAGCAGAGGGAATCTCCCTCTTCATGGTTCACTTGGAGCACAAACCACATACCCCTTTGACACAAGATACACCTTGTAACACACGCACAAGTCCACAAAAAAACACTTATGAACTTCTCTTATGTATGTGTGTTAAGGTTGGTCTCTCACTCCCTTCCCCAGTGTGATACACGATACTTAAACGGATATTCTTCGCAAAACTTTTCACCGAGTCGTAAATTTTATCCAGGAACACAACTCCTCATAAAAAAAGGATAGTAAGTACTAGTCAGTCCAAAGGAGGAGAACAGATCACATTCTCGGAATTACCATACGGTTTGTTTATTCAATGAAAGGGTTAAGAATTCTCAAATACGGGACACGGCTACGGCTTCATCTGAAACCAGGGTAAAATGTAAATTGATCCCACGCCGACTATACGACACGGCGATGTACCCACACGTGAAAGCATAAAAGCTTTAATCAAAACATTGCCTAATTTTGGCAGGAATATTAATTAGTCATACGATTTTGCAACTAAAACTTCCCTTCCCTTAGCTAAGAAAAACTTGCGATTTTAAACGGCATGCCATATTTCTAATGCTATTGCTGGCAAAAATTTGTTTCTAATTACGAGGACTTACGCTCTGACACCTCTTGACCTAAATCATTCCCATCTTGACCCTGCTGCTGTTGCATGACCACATCTTTGCCAAGGACTTGAAAAACGTACGCACATTTGTGATGTCTCAGCGTTGAGGTCCCTTGAGATTTTGAACGGTACAAATACACCATGTTACATCCAACACAGGCGACCACATCCTTGCAAATCGGTCCATGTTCCAACTTAACACGTCCAAAATATTTCCAAACGTCACTCCGTGCCCTCTTAACTGACTCACAAATCACCCGTGCTTTTCCACGTCGAAGAAAAAAATCCACCATTTCCTTCGGAATGTCAACTTCCATGGGAGACAAGGTCGAGTCGGATTCCAATCTAAGGGGCCGACTTCCCATCTTCAAATGTTTGTTCCAAAATCTGAATATAGCAATTCTAGTCCTACTCCGTATATTATATTAATTGACAACGACAACAAGGAAACGTACGACCGCACACAATTGATTGTGACTCGTATTGCTATGTACTATAAACAGCGGAACTCTTTAGCTGGGTTAAGTTCTTAGTAGCGCTTCGTGATTTGTTGAAGACAAATCTTTAAAAATGAAGAAGGAAGACCGATGAAGGTTCAGGTGGATTTTGAAACTAATACTGGAAGATGAACCCAATCAGGTTTTCCCAATTAAGTTGACAGACACCAGTTTCCTTTGGTCTGGTTTGTCCTGGAAGATGGAATTTTAAAGCGATGGGTGCTAAAATGTACTGGGGAATGAAGTGAAGAGGAACTCTCCAGTGAGGATAATAAAAAACTGGTCTCCAGTCCGTTTTTAACCGTAACGTTATCATCCAAAACCTCATCCTCACTCCCCTCACACATGTCATCCTTCCCTTGCCTCCGTGAGCGGACTCTCAACGAAGACATCTACACTTCCAGTTCGTGTATGCTAATCTGCCTTTAAATTCCTAACTAGCTAGCAACTAGAACTAGACAACTTGCTAAAGTTAAAGTACTTACGTATGTAGCCAACCCATCCCAATATGAAGCACACACATGTAACACTTTGGAAGGAACCACATTCACACACGCACATACAGCTCGGTTGCGTGATGCGTGGATATTTAAAAACTGGAAAAATGTCGGCGAGGGGCTCTGGAACCGACTTGGGTCAATTACATTTCTGAAGTAATTAATTACAATAACAAGTACTTGACCGATTTCAGGAAAGTAATTAATTACAATTACGTAATTGTAATTGAAAATCAATTACATTTTCAATTACATTGACAAAACTTGTCTTTTAATTTTTTGAGAACATGTATTTGTCAAACCTCTTGTTTTTGTAAGTGCCACGGTTTGACTCAATACAATTTCGAACATATTTGTTTCGATTTCCCCAAAAAGTAGTCATAGAACGGGTTTTAGGTGAACAAGATGGAATGACGCACAGTTTGTAAGTGCAAAATGTAATTGAAAATGTAATTGAAAATGTAATTGATCGTTTCAATTACAATTTCTAAAATTTGAAATTTCCAATTACAATTACTTTGTTTTCTGAGAACTGTCAATTACAATTACATTCGGGATTTTGCTAGTGTAAAGAATTACAATTGCAATTACGTAATTGTAATTTGTAATTAATTACATTTTGTAATTGTAATTGGCCCAAGTCTGCTCTGAAGCCATGCCGTGCTGTTTGCCCAAAACAAAATAAAGTATTAAAACTTATTGATAAACATTTTCTATCATCTCTTGTCATTTACAAAAGTTAATTCTTAAGACTGAGCTTAATAAAGGATTGAATTGAATTGAATCTTACCCTCTTCCTTTTCTCCGCCTTCTGTATTCTCTTGGATTTATCCAGCTCATCAAGCCCAGCTAGGATGCCCAATTTCTTGCTAGGCAGAACAAGACACTTTTTCTTCTCTCTTGGTCTTTGCCCCATAAATTGTAAGTCATTTAGTGAAAAGTGAAGTTCACAAAGTTTGGCAGTGTCAAGCACATAAGTGCATTTTGTCAAGACTCCCCACTTCAATCTCACTAGTTTGTCCTTTGGAAATGAGAAAAATTTCAACTTTCGAATGTCCGAACTATTAGTACACTTGTTGTAACATGTCTTAACTGCGCACTTAGTCATTTTGATTGACGATTAATTTTTTAAAGTATATTATGTGTTATGGGCTGGCCGCCGGTGAATCGGGTTCTGAAGGAGTGTTTTCTTTTATTCCTTTCTGCCTGCGAAATGCCTTCAAACCATGCTCGAAAGCACGGAAATAGGAGCATGGCGTCTTTTTTGGAGTTCAAGTCGAGCGAGGGCGACTCAACAATTCTACTCAAATTCCCCCAGTCAAACAATCCCAAATGCCAATTTTGATTTTCAATAAATTCAAATGCTGCTTAGCCCCCCCAATTAATTACAAATTCTCATTACCTACTCACTGCAAGAAGTAATTAGGACCCACGAAAGAAAAAATGCAAATTTCCCTAGTATTGTTTGGGCTTTGTAATGATTTTACAGCTTTCAACTATTAAAACATCTTAAAATACGTCTCTTTTTTCTAATCGTTTAAAAAGGGACGAATGGTTGTCATTTTCCCAATTACACCAGAAAGGAGAACATATATGGGAAGGAAAGAAGTAGACATATGGCTCAGATGTCAAAACCACCCGACCCGAAACATTTATCAGGGATTTGAATGGGGGTCATCATCCGCCTCTCTCCCTTATTTCTCAAAAGACATTTTCCCATCTTCCGAATTGAGCAATTCTCACCATGCTGAGACTCAGGGGTTAGTCCCGGGTCAAGTGTGTCGTAATAGTGGTTTATGAAGAGCTTAGGATTTTCCCATTCACCCAATACTAAACATGAGGATTACAAAATCAAACTGATTGAAGGGGAGGATTTTGCAATTTGTTCCACTAGATTTCATTTCTCGAAAAGAAAGTCCCAGGCTCCGAGGATTTGAATGGTTGTAAATATCTCCGTAGTAAATCCAAGTTTTGTCTTAAGAAAATGATAAGTAGATCACAGTTTTTGAAAATGACTAGTCCATTTTTCAGGACATCCTAAACCAGGGTTTTGTGTAACGTTTTGGGTAATAAGTAATAACCAACCAAACTCAGGCCATTCACCCGATAAGTAGCAGTAAGCATCAGTTTGGTCCCACGATCCCAATGCTACGCTAATTTCCCCCTTGAGGAGCAGCATGAGTCCTGGAAATGGAAATACCATCTTTACACGTGGAGTAAGTACTGTGACTCCGATGATTTCCCAAATCCGTGTTAATCTAACTCACAATTTATTACTCCTCTCTCTGGTAAAACTCCTTTTCCTTCCAAAGGACCTTTCCACCTCCTTCTTCCCTAATCTCCAGCAGTTCTTGTGAATGAAATGGATGAACTTGCCTTTAAAAATGTGTTATTTTCCTCCACTTCATCTCATATCTTGAATCCATGGATATTCCCCCTTGCTTGACTCATACATCATCTCCTCAACCTCAAAATAAACTCAATAAATCCGAAGCCAGTTAACTCCAACTCAACCTCATCTGTCCATCATATTCTGGAGGGGATTTAAAACAGCGGTACTCGTTACTTTGCGAGAAGTAAGTACGTACGTACGTACTTTTGCATCCATCTCAATCTCATTTTGCCTTTAACCCTTTCAACCCACCCTCTGCTGACCCGGATCCATCCCTCCTCCCAAAAAAGAAAGAAAGGAAAAACTCCAAAACCAGACACGAAACGACACACCGAATCATATTTAATCCATTCCAGTTGAAATTAAATACTCCGTCCATCCTCGTGGCAGCCAGCCACACAACCACCAATTCTCCAACCCATCTGGTTCATCTCATTCCAATTCATCCATATTGCACACAGGGAAGTCGGTCCTTAGTCCTAATGCCCATAAAATCCTATGCTCTGGGCTAGATACGTTTACATAAGTATATCTACAAATCCCCCGAACAGTCTGTGTATTTAATTTAATATTCCGGCACATTTAACTAGGGCCGTCTTCTTTACCCTCCAGTGTCATCCAACGAACCGAAGCCACGGACAGACGGGGCTAAAAAAAATTGAAACAGCTCTGGTTCGGAGATCTGCCCTCATTTAGATTAGTTCATTGTCATTCATCCCTGACACTCGTACTTTCGTACGTACGGGGGAAGAGGGGGAGAAAACAACGAAGGGGAATTTAATCCACTTACCAGCCCAGGGTCCTCGTAATTAATACAATTCCACCCGAGCCACACGGGTTTACAAATACAACAGACCAGCTCAAAATCCTAAAGGAACCCATTTACAATCATTAACTCTTTCATTACCAGGCGGATGGTTGACTGGCTTTGAATGGAGTCCTTGTTTTTTGAATGGATTTTGTGTACATATTCCATTGTGGAAACAAGAGCTCAACTTTCCCTGCCGGTAATTTAAAGCGGGAAATATGAGTGAAAATCCTCAAATTAACAACGCTTCAAATTTATTTCACATACAATACATATGCAGAGTAGATACTTAATCATCTCAACCAATCTGAGACCCGATTAGTCTATTCCGCTTCAGGAATTCCTTCATCATAGAAAAAAGATTTAAAAAAAAAACTTTAACATTTTCCCGGAAATACAGTAAGGAAATCCATTCGCAAAGTCAGTCAGTCATTGCAAAAATTGCAAGAGGACTTTCACGTCACGCCATAAGCCAGCATACATAGCCTTAGCCTCCAACTTAGCACCGCACCGGGCAAGGTCCCATGATTGCATGGCCAAAGGATCCCAAGGATTGCAATTCTAAAGGTAAGTTGTTGGATCACGTCCACTCGTGGTAGGCCGTAAACAGGATCCTTGAATTAAAAAAATTCTCAACAATAATCTTAGACTTGATTCCTGGGATTTCGCGCTGCGCTTGCTTGGTGGTAGGAAACTGATACGTTTGTATTTACCGGGCACTTGTGCTGCGCTGCAAGGCGTCCGTCCGTCCAACCCACAACTTCAAAAAAAAGAAACGGCATTCATCGGACCGAATCCTCTCCATGCATTATTACCATACCAGGCAAAATCTTTCCGGTCTCCGATTTCATTAGCCCTAAAGATCCACTGAGGCGGGAAAAATTACATGAAGTGAAATTTGAAAAAAACTTGGATGTGAGTTTAGCATGCGTGGAGGTGGAAGGGGGAAATGGGAATGAAAAACACATCATAAAACTGGTTGGGATGGAAAAACTAGTGCAAGAATCCACGTTAAGTTACTCTTTACTTTAAAAGTCAAAGCCAGGGTTTGAAGCTGTAAGGATTTTACGTACGGCGCGGCGTTGAAAGTGCCCAGGGATTTTATATTTGCAAAAGTTTGTTGGGCGTGACATGTTGCTTCAGGCCAGGCCAAGCTGGGAAGGCGAGTGCAAAAAATTGAATGGGATAATCCAAGGCGCATTTTTCCCTTCACACAGTGCAGTCCACGCACGGAGTCACCAACAAATACGGTTTTGGTTCCAAGGCAAAAGGCAATGCAAAAATCACCATCCCCTTCAGCCCAATGGCACAAGAATCTCATATTGTAAAGGCACCCCTGTCACTTTGCCTCATTTTCGGATTAAAGGATTCATTTGGCAATGGAACCATGCATCATTCCATTCGTCTTGTCTCCTGTTAGCCTTCCTTGCAAGAAAGTTGTGCCAAAGTATGGACTTGGTGTATAGTTGCTCCCAACAATGGGCCAAGGATACCATGCGGTGGTTGGGCTGGGTGGGATATGAAGCGAAACGTGTTCGGAAAACCTAAGGGTGGAATACATTCAAATCCAGTGCAAAATAATTTATTGTTTGCCCAATTTCCGAGTATTTGTCAGTATTTGTATTTGACTTCGTGTAGAATTGTAGTACGAATATAAATTTTAGCACAGAATTTGGCAATATTTTCATATATTTTAGTAAAATAATGCAAATGTATGTGTCATGATTTCTCGGAGGATTTTAATAGTATAAGGTTATTAATTTTAGAATGGTTAACCATTCGATTCGAAGGCTACATAAATATAATTATGAAAATTCTTGGGTTAATAGCTTGGTCAGGCAATTAAGAATGATGGGGTCTGATGAAGGGGTAAAGGGGTCATTTGCTGTGGCCCGAAGGTGTCCCCAATTCCACAAGATGAGGATGCGGGAAATAAAAGCCTGAGTCCGACACGGCGCTGAAAGGACAAGATCTGTGGAGATGAAGGACACACCCTGGTTTGGTCACATCCCTCAAAACAAGCCGACGACGACATATCAGGATCAGCACAGCACACGTTTCTGAATAATGTCTTTGAGTGGATGGCTGTTGAAGTTGCAGGGCAGAAGGGGTTTTTTAGTGTTCTCCCCTACCCTGTCCTCGATTTCTCAACCCGAAACACTTCCATCTCATCTTTGCATGAGTGAAGATTTTGCACAAGGAAACCCAGGTCTACTTCAGATCTTGATGCAGCAAAGGAGGGGAAATAATCCTACTCATGGATGAGCAGGACAACAGTTACATGGGAAGGAGCATGCGATGGGATGGGGATACGGGCACGTTAAAACTCTACCAACAACTTTTGAAATCTGGAACACTCAACTCCCATTCCCGCGACAGACCACAGCATTCACCCAGATTATCATCATCAACTCCTTTCAACCCGAAATTAACAAACCCGTTAACTCTTCTTTAAACCAAGCGAAGCCGACCCTTTTCAATGTATGGATGGAGACGAGGGTTGAAGAAACTAGTTTAAAGTCGTCTTTTATATTTTTTGATCCGCGGAGTATGTGGCAGTCACACAAGGAATTGCATGTATGATGTTGTATGACCAGGACATCTCTGGCTCCACAAATTGGCAATGGTTAACTGGAGTACGTAAGTCCGGAACGGATGAATGATGCTTTGGAAATTATTTCCTTTTTACTCATATTAAGAGCAATTAAACATCCTTGGAAATAAAATGCTTAAAAAGTGCAAAATTTAAATAAGAATTCGCATTTGGATTTGCAAATAACTAAATATTCAGAATGACACTTGAGATGTCTTTGATATAATTCACATTTCAATAATTTCATAAATAGTAAGAAGCCCTTTAAAAATAACCAAGCCCGACAAATGCAATTATACACTTTAGAATAACCCGAAGTAACTGAAATCATCACAGCGGAGATGCGGTTCATGATCCCAAGATTTCACGAACATACGCTGTTGGTTGCATGAAATTTGAGGTAACGGGAATCAAATCAAATGAGTAAAAACTCATTACCACATACATCCATGGTCCAAAGCAGACACATTATACATTAAGAACATTACGTTATACAGCACAAGTACAAATTTGCCCTCGGATCTAAGACTTATGACTCTGAAAGTCAATGTCAAGCATGCCATCCTTCCGTACTATCTGTTGAAGAAAACACATGTATGCAAAAATATGGATTTCAAATAAAGTCAGTCGATACATTAGAATTGAAGCTGACAAAGACAGATGCAGTCGGAATCTTGCATGTAGATTCAAAATTCAAATGCTAATTCTATATACATGCATGTGGGATTTATCGGTCTTCACCGATGGTGGTACATATGTGATGTACTTGACTTTTTGCGGAGATTACCACCACCACAGAAAAGATCAAACGAGTTTTGCAGATTTAAATTAGACCTTTGCCTTTTATGTTGGGATGAAAAGATTTCCCCGTACTGTAGCCCGAGTTGGATCTGCGGTTCAAAAAAAATCCATGCCATGCATCCACAGTTATTGATGGAGAAGGAAAGGTCATTCGGGGCTGTGATCTTTGGGTAAGTAAAACTGGTAAGTCAGTCAGACGAACGCGTGTGGATCCAGGACAGAGGGAGTCAGAATATCATATTATTTTATCTCCTTGCCGCGGTCATCATCCCAAATGAACCGACGACCATCCATTCTCCGAAGTATCCAGGCACTCATCAATATTTAAATGCCGGGACACTAAACCTTACCAACCAACAACACGCAATCATCCATATCCATCCTCACGACACAAATACATTTATTCAATCCAGTTTTCATGTGTGACTAGTGAAGGGGGGAAGATCACTCAAATTCAAAGAGTACAGAGTACAACGCAGGACAGGAATGATATTTCGCAATGATCCATCCACCAACCACTCAAAACCAAAGTCTGCAAAATATACAAATAACCCACCCACTCCCCATCTCCATGTATGTGTGCATTTTAGCAAAAACACGTACGTACGTATCCAATCCATCAACGGATTGCGGGTTTCATATTTTCCCCAAATGTATGGATATCAAATCAACTGCGAATGAATGTGAATAAAAACCCAGTCCTACTTCACCGAATTACTCCCATCAAATTCTCACATACATAAATGTGGATGTGTAAGCATCATGTATGTATGGATGGATGTGGATAATGGACTATCAATTGAATCCGAACAATTGAAATATTCGCTGTGTATGCATTCTGTGCTGTGGTATGATAGCTCTCTGCCCTTGTACAATAATATATCAATAAAATATCCCGGTTGAACGGAATTTACAGACGACTCCGTCGGACAACTTCAACCCATCAGAACACGTAATCATAAAAACTGTTAATTATTTGCGGAGTTTGTCATCCGTGGATAAGTGCTTTACTTGCATGAGTTTATGCGGGAGGCGCAGGCATTCACTACATTTCCTTGCGGATTTGACTTATTCGTAATTTGCACTAAACCGCAAAGCTAGAGCCACTTGCATGGCTTATGCTATATTCTACCTGTCATTCAATGCCATTTGCCATTTTCGTAGGCAGAGGCTGAATTTAAGTTATACTATATTATTATTTTTCAGATATTTAAAATAAATCAAAATCTCTAATGAATTTACACGACACAAATGGAAGATTTCCACTTCCAGGAATAGTAAATGGGTGGTTTTAATTAAGAATTTTCACATTTCCTCAGCCAGGGTGTTTATCCGTACAATGACATGACATTGGTACGGCTGGCAAAAGGGAACAGCAAGTGTTTCCCGTGGAATAAATAATAAAAATGGAAGTGAACAGTGAACACGGGCCATCCTCATCCCTCCGACCAGAACCACATGTGTCGAGGCGGGAGTGGGAGCAATGGACCTTGATTACTCAGCCGGGTCTGACAACAATGAAAATTCCTCCGAGTCCTCCACCGCCCAAACCATATAAAAACCCTGAGAGCTAGTACATAATATTCCGCTTTAACCGCTTCCTCACCCGCCCTGGCCCTATAAACTCCCACCCACACAAAAAAATTAATCCTGGTCGACTAGGCTCAGCAGGCTGTAACGTGTAAAAGTCCATGGCTTGTGAGGACTGTTCCGGAGATACAAAATATGCAATATCCATATCTACTAAACTAAACCCAACACTTCCTGGCGATGGTTTCCCACTATGAAGAGTTGAGAGATATGCAGGAAATTAAAAAATTCATACCAGGGAATTAGGGTTAGGTGAGAATTTTAAGTCGGGTATCCAGAGGTCACTCGGCAAGTATAATCTATTTATTTTTTAAGTTAAGTTGGTCAACTGCCACATATAATTATCACATATTATTTTAGATATAAATGTGTATTAATCTGTGGTATGGAAATGTGTTCAAAATAAGTCATGTGATCGATCAGGTATGATGTAAATCCTGGAATGTGCTAATTTGACACACACGCACAACATGCAAAATTGAAATTCATTCACATGCAGAAGCAGAAGTAAGCAGCTTATAAGCATTCATCAAAGACATGGATAGTTCAAAATTTTGAGAAAACAAAAATAATAGTCAACTTACCCAATCCATAGGAGGTGAGATGGTGGAATGGAACCATAAGGGAAATTAAAGCCGATCCAACTTCATCAGATTCCGAACGTTCGCGATCCGATCCGGACATTTGTCGCAAATCTACAGAAGAGGTCAAATTGATTCCGACGGATTGTGATTTGTCTCTGAGGTCAACCTCACTCAGTCTTCTGGTCTGAATCCCATGACTTGAACTTGAACTCTTCCGTGGTGATGAACATGAGCTGTTCAGCTCGGAATACTTCCGTCCATCTAAAGGCACTCTGAAATTATTAATAACAAAATTAGTTAGGTTAAGTCATTCAAATGTAACTCCAGATCCAGCCGATATTATGCATTATAAACATTAAATAACAGTATGAGTGAAGATCCGATGTGTCAAAGTTTTAGCCTTGCAATTTGATCCGCGCGTAAAAATTTATGTTAGGCTTATACATTGTAATTGCATCTTTAATTAAATACACGGGAACAAAAACAAGCGAATTCGCACACTACTTTTCTTCAGTGCTTGCGACTTCAAAAGTTTTGCTGCAGTGATTCATATTCTTAGGCTAACGTGTAGCTAAATTAAGAGTAATTATTGTTTGTATTTATATTTGTATTATATTATTTTTGTCTTTATTGTTATTTATATTTGTGTTAATTTGTACCAAAAACGACATGAGATTGAGTCACATAGAACCACATGGACATCTCTTATATATAAAATCTGGGGGAAATGCAATTGTCTATTGTTATGCAGAAAAATATGTAATTGGCTGCATCACATGCACTTAATTTTGAGTTTGTCCAAATGACAACCAGCGTTCAGGCTATGTCTAATTCGTCCAACACACAATGATTATTGACAACCAGATTTGAAAGCACTCTGGTGTGGTTCGTGCGACGTGTGATTTTAGTCTTGGGAACTGGTTGGGTGCGAAAAAATTCTGAGAATTATGGCAGTAGGATGGAATAAAGATAACATAAGAAGTTTGTGAGGTTATGAAAAATTTTGAGCTTCACGAATGCTTATTGTTTAGGAAAAAGAATATGATATTGCTTACATATGGGTTTGTGCACATAAAATAAAAGAGCGTAAATTCGATGAACTCGGATAGAATGTAAGAAAGCATGGAAATTCCAATGCGTTAGGTTAACTTAAGTTAAGACGCATTTCAATAAAGTGGAAGAGCAGCTTACTGAGTTACATTATTCGAAAAGTTGACACAGTGCATGCACACTCGGAGGAGCACGAGTGCTTGTCTCCTTAATGCTAAGACCAATCAAAATATTAATTGAATCGATAATCGATTTAATCCCTTATGCATCAAGAAATTGTGACGTCCTCTCAAAATCTGAGGGAAAGAAATTTCTTGTATGGTTTGCGTTTCTAATCTAAATCAAAAGATCATTTAATACAACACTAATTCCGAGAATGTTCTTCTTGCGCTCCAAATTATCTAAAAAGCAGTATTACTTCCGCAATGATAGAAGAGGTTAACGTTTGAGCGAAATATTCTATTTGTTTCGAACAATACGGTGCAGTGAATGTCCTCAGTTTCAAACCGATTTCCGGGTTATTTTGTTTTGCATACCACTGAAAAACACATTTACCCTACTTTACTTGCTATCCGAGCAATGCTAAATGCAAAAGGTTTTCCAAGAAACCCTTTTCACATCACATGCCTCAAATAATGCAATACTTGTAGACCAATGCAACGCTCCAAGTAGAATGCATTTTTTTTTAAATAAAGGCGCCTATATTTAAATACATGTGCACTGCAAGAATCCCCAATGTTTGTCATTTTCGAAAGCACTTGGGATCATTCAGACCCTATTGTACTAAAAATGAACCATGTTGAGGTAAAAACCCAAGCATATTCAACATAAGTATTTTACCCGATGTTTGTTGATGTTGTTGGTGTGGTTGGTGCAGAAGGATCCGAGGATTGAAAATAAAGATGATTCGTAGGATCCGAGCTTTTCCTTGCTCTGTCCTTGAGTCTTTTCCACAGTTCCTTCAGCTGCTTCCGATCCCGCCTAACCACTCCGTGCTGTGCATTGAATATATTCACAATATCCCGCCAAGCTGATGTTTTCCTTAGCAGTGTCTCCGAATCAAATCGTTTGTCTTCCAAAATATGTTTGAAGGGTTGAACTGCAGACAGGAAAATGTCCTTTTCCAATGAACTGTAGTTTGCACTTCTATTTCGTTTCTCAGATGATGATTCCACGAAGCCGTTCCTTCCTCCAGAGGATGAGCGGGAAACGGAGGATACTCTTCCATTCGACATAACTCCACTACTCATGCTTTTCGATCGAGTTTTTTTATAACTAAGGAAATCCTGCAGATTTCTCAGTACCCCAGCGTTGGAATTTCCAGCGGAGGGAACTGTACCCCCATTAACAATAGATCCACATCCAGGATGGTTTACTTCCATTTGTATTCACTTTAATTGACTGCAACTTTTGATGCACAAGTTGCGGATTTGTGTGTGCTTTGAAACTTTTCCTTGCTTGCTTATTGCTGTTGTTTGATTTGTAAAGTCAAAGATAAGAAAAGCCCAGTGTTTGTGTGTGCCAAGTCCAGAAATGACTGGAAGAGGAGATGATGTCGTGGAAGGAACCCTTGGATCCCAGGTAAGTACTCCTCTTCGATTAGTTACTACCGACGACGAAGAAAAACTCCGGCATATACATACATTACTTACCTTGTACAAGAAGTAAGAAGTACCTTAAGGTTTCTTCTTCTTAAATAACATTGCCTGGGGACTGGGACTGCTGTGGCTGGGAACTAGCTGCCTTACCTGTCCTGTCCAGTCCTTTACCCACTAAAGGATCAACTAGTCATCTCCAACAGGTAAGTTAAATTTAGGCGTAAAGGCAACAGGTATTATATTTTAAGTACTTGTCTCCTCTTTTTCTTTCCTTTTACTTCGTTCATAAAGTTCTCCTTTTACAATCCTCCATCCCTGTAGTACCATGTACACCTTTTTCTACATTTTCAGAATTGTTTGGAATGAGGAGAGTTTGGACGGGAGTCGGAACTATTTGTAGGAGAGAAGCAAGTAAAAGGACAAGGCAAGGCCACAATCCAAGGGCTTGGACACCTTGGCTTAACTTTAATGCAACAAAAACTGGTTTAAAAAAGCTTCAGTGCCCGCTTGGCTGTATTTGTGGGTCGAGCTAGTAAATCCTTCGTTTTTAGTCTTGTGGGAAGGGAGGATCTTCTCATTGCAGGTGCATGGACTATTCTCATAAACTAAATTGATGGGTTGGTGTTGCATCTGGTTGTTGGTTTGGTGATGCTATGGAATGTAGGAGCCTTAAGGGTCTTCGGTTTTCAGGATAGAAAAGAAAAGTCATCGTCCTGGTCATTCTTCTCTCTTGCCGCAACAAACTGTGCGCTTGGAATGGGACTGACTCATTATTCATCAATTCAGAAGCTCGCATTAGAGTTTTTCATGAAATTATGCAGCATATTACACTTCGATAGAATTAAATAATGTCCTTTATCACCTACTAAAGTTTGGAATTTTTTTGAGTGGACTTCTAAGTACTGCGGCATGCATTGATCCGACATTGATTTCCAGTTTATCAGATAATTGCATAAATTTGTATACATGTTTACCTTTCTTCACCTGGAAAAACCTGTATTCTCTCATACAATAACATGTAAGATATCAATGATATTTCAATAAGTCCTCTTTTGCATATGAACATTATGCACCTCATAGGATTTCAAATTAGAAAAATAGCAAGATTGGTACGGGTTCACTATTTTGAAACATGATTATATGAAATGCAGTTGCTGGCAAATACCTGTATAAACTGTACTGCCTAAAGGCCTGTTCTAGTTTCAGTTTCTAATTTTACAGGTGTACCTTACCACAAACTGATGCTACAAACATATCAGACTAAATTATACATACAGAACTAGATACGACACGATCTAAGATCTGAGATCTAAGCATCACACTCAAAAGGTTTCTAGGAATTACATCTTTGTATATATGAGCGATATTTAACTGGGAGGGTTTTATTTTGAAGCTTGGAAGTTCCAGATCTTTCCATGCACGTTGTTTTTTGTAGATATTTTGTGATAAGATTTTAGAAAATTGACATTGACATTGCAGGAGCGTCAATAAAATCGAAGTTTAACAAACTCATCTCATGCTACTAGCTCCTAAACAGAAGCGAAGTCCCAGCTGAGTAAATACTCCGAATTTGGGCAAAAATTGCAAATGGCAAAATCATTCCGAGAGATGTTGATGAGTTGAACATACTGGAAATTATTGGCTCATGAACAGATTGGCGACATGCCATAAATAAGACATATCCGACACGAATACGATAAATGCATACATTTTGCTCATTGGGTCTTAGGCTATGTTCTCCCCCAACGACAGAATGAAATAGCCTGATCGGAAAACCCGAAATCTCCCTTCAATTCAAAGGTGTGGGACAATATTTCTATTGGCAGAAAACCATAGTTTTTCATGAGATGATATTTCTGATTATCGTTGGCGCTACGCTTGCAAACTGGCTTTTCTCACTTAATTTCATCAAGTCACATCAAGCAAGCACAATTCTGAAGTAAACCGATGCTGATTAATGCGTTCGTGTGATCACAATTAAATAAAAAATTGTTTGAATGTTTACAACGGGAAAAATTGGTGGTGCAATTTGTGCGTTGTGCTCTTGCAGTAGTTAAAAAATGCAGCGCAATGAGTAAGACGCTGAAGACACAATTTATGCACTATTATGCAATTTTTGTGGGGGTTTAAATCCCAGGCAAGTCAGAGACAGATAATTAATTACACTAGTCACTACAGTCACTAGCTCATCCTGGGAGAGCATGCAGATTAAACAATAATAATGTGGAAACAATGTCCAACAATTGTGCAACGCATGCCTGAGCTCTCAAAACCATAAACAAAGCTGATATGGCGAGCATGCATAAAGTACGTAGGGATTTGAAGTTACTTATTAATTTAACCATACTGCAAATTTCCTTGTATTTGTCAGAACCTGAAATCTCTATGTAGGAATTAACATAAACCTAATTTTTTTAAAGGAGAGCTTACAGATGATGTTTTACGGTGTTTTATGCTTGCTGAGCTATATTTACATGGCAAGCGTGCATTGACTTCTTGTGACTGTATTTCTTATACGTATTTCAATGATGATTAGAAATAGTGTCTAATTATGTATTCATTCATAATTGCTTGGTTAGAAGCTAAGGCACGGGGATGACAATTTGTGTCAGATCCAAAGAACACCTGAAAAACCACAGAATCAGGCTTACCTCAAGTGGAGTTGCATCGTACTGTTGAGTTGAGGGAAATGCTTTTTCAACTATTATGTTGGCTGATTGTGAGGAGTTTGCCTGCTCGGAATTTTCACTGCTGTCCTCTGTAAATCAAAGATACGAGTTCTGGGTGAAGACCAAGATTGTAATTGGTAAAAGCTGACGTAGAGAGGCACGACTATCACAAATTGTAACAAGAAATAAATGCAGCTTGCAATTAAATACCTTTAAATTCATTTTTACATTATATTGGGTTGTCGGACAAAGCAACGTGTTACGCTTTCGCATATCAATATTCTGTTATGATAGATTTCTTAGCTCTGATTATCCATCACACTCTTGTGCGAATTGATAGCAAATGTTTAATGTTTAATTGAATCCATGGGCAATAACAAAACTCTTGTAAAACATAAGTAACAAAGGTCAACAAAAAGGTTTCGTCGAGTAGTAAACAAAAAAATCAATAATTTCCGGATTTTCGTCATTTCCGTACTAAATTTTTGAATAAGTTAATTCGAAGTTAAGTTTTGGCCTTACTAACTAGTTTATGGATACATAGAAGTTGATTACACGTTTCAAAGAGGGGTAATCAGCCCATACACGAAATACGAAGCGAATATGTCAGATTCTAAAACTTCTCTCACAAATATTGAATCCCCCTCCGCCTTGGAAGTGGTTGCGGGTTCAAGCAAGCCCAAGAAGAAGCGTACAGATGAAGAAATTTTGACCAAATTGGGATACACCCTTGGCAAATTTCTGGGTGAAGGAACTTACGCGAAAGTGGTGTAAGTAATTACACTGATAAGTTAATTAAGTAATACTAGGATAGCAAGCAGACACAACTGATTAAATATAATTTTAAATATTAAAAGGTACGCGGAGTACAACGACAAAACCATTGGGAAAACTGTTCCTCTTGCTTGCAAAGTTATCACCCTCAAAAATGCATCAGAATCGTTTGTGAAGAAGTTCTTTCCTCGAGAATTAGCTATTTTGTGTAAATTGGAGCACCCGAACATCATTCGGGTTCACAGCGTCTTGAAGGAGACTGAAAAATACTATTTGTTTATTACCCTTTGTGGAAACGGAGACTTATTGGATTTTATACAATCTCATGGTGCAGTTCGAGAAGCTCAAGCTCGTACTTGGTTCAAGGAAATGCTTGACGGTTTGAAATGTTTTTGATTACGCCTGCTAATTTGTTTGACAGATTATTTGACTTTTCATTGTCTTCATTTTATCGAATTTAGCTGTAGAATACCTGCACAAGATGGATGTTGTCCATCGAGACTTGAAATGCGAGAACATTTTTCTAACCTCCAGTTTTGTTGTGAAAGTGGGAGACTTCGGATTTACCAGAGACTTTAAAGAAGGAGATGATTTATCCAAAACATATTGTGGCTCCGTAATGCAAGTTGCCAAATTTTCTAAATAAAAATAATTTCACGATCCTTATCTGACGCAAATTTTACTGAGCAGGTACGCTCCGCCAGAGGTGGTACGATCAATCCCGTACAATCCGAAGATGGCCGATGTTTGGTCGTTGGGAGTTATTCTTTTTGTGATGATTAACTCCGCTCTCCCATTTGATCAAAGCAAAGGGTTGACGAAGTTGTACAATGATCAAATAAATCGCTCATGGATGATGAGAGACCAAGTAATATTTTCTGATACTCACTTCATCTTGTTAATACGCACAATATTGTAATGTGGTTAATACACAAATGTTATGTAGGTCAAGAAGATTATTTCTTCTGAGTTAAAATTGCTGATGTACAATCTACTCGAACCAGCTCCAGAGAAACGGTTTACTGTAACTCAGCTTAAAAGGAATCCCTGGGTACTCATGACCGTGAAGAAATCAATTCCTGGACAAATGCTTGGACGTGCAAAAAGTTTTCTTTCCTCCTAGAAATCTGGAAACAATTGTGTATTTGGCATCTCCGTAAATTTTGGCCGCTAGATGTCTGAAAACTATAATGCAATCTCTTCAATTTATGACCCATGGTAATGCTCTTCACAATAAGCATTGAAATGTGTGCCTTTGTATTCTATGCTAATTAATGCTTCAATAAAGTGTTTTTATGTTTAAATCTAGCAGTAATAGGTTTCTAGCTGTACAAAATAGCAAATGCTTTATATTCAACTTATAGTTTGTACAAGATTGCTAGAGTTTGACATTCATTTGTTACACTTTCTGCACTAAATTAACCTTAGAAATTAATCGACTTGAATAATTTGATTGTTTTATATTTCTATGTGCTATCAAGGTGTGCAGCACCCATAAACCTTCATCTCTTTCTTTGCAGGAATTGACGCGTGTTTAAGGGTTAATATTTCTTAATTGTAATTGTAAGTGATCACCTGTACCGGCCTTTCATTTTTTTAGTGCAGCAATTAATGCTCAAAATGGCTAGTCTTCCATGCACTTGGCTGGATGTCCTCTAAACTTTTTCTCTTTACAAGCATTTGCAAGGAAAACTTTATTTCGGAGAGTCTCTGCAACGTCTATTAAAATGATTTTGTTAAATGTTTTTCCCAAGACACGTCAATGCATTACGGTCGTTTGCATCGCGGCGAATACTTCCCACATTATAATAATCAGTAAGTTTACATAGTTTACAAAAAGCAATAGCATCTAATTGACCCTCCAAAGCAGTGTAAAAGTTAAGCAAAGTAACACTGTGAAATTAGATGAGCGAATGAGAAGAGTAAAATGCGCCAACTTGTGTGAACCTAACCTAATGTCAATTGCTGCTTGAACTCCGCATTCCTTCAGAAAGGTGTCACAGTTCCAGATGCACATATTGACTGATTGACTCATCTCTGCCCGACTTTTATACAGTTCGTGTTATACTTGCGGCGGATACTGCTTAGCATTTAATCTTAAAGACTTTGACTTCCGGGGACGATGAGTTTTAGAAATTAATGCCCTAAACATTCTTGATTTACAATATCTTGTTCAACAAATCGATAAAATATTCACCGCATTTGTTAAAAGTAAAAAGTTTAATGTTCTGGTTTAGACATTTTGCTAGTTTGCTTAAAATCTGCGAGGTTTGCCACTTTCCGCAGAATATCAATTAGGATTTTGTTCAGTTGAATCTTATATAAAGGAAAAGGATAGGCGCATTCATTTAATAGAAACGCACACCACCAAATTCCTCAGCACGAAGAACAACCGAGTTTGAATGCAGTTAATGTAATTTGATCCAAATCCAATATATTAATTTGCAATTGAAGCCAACGTGTCACCGTGTCAGTCCGAAAAATATTTTACAAACCATTATTCCTTCAGAACTAAACCAGGCAATGGGAACAATGCCCTCCGTCCGTCGTCTCGGTGGTTCCTTCTTATTGGCTGGCTCTCGATCACACCACATCGATATAACCCGGGTCAGGTAACTGTCATCACCATCACCCTACACCCAAATGACACGATAGTCGCACGGAAGTTTCTAGTCTATCTATCAGTCGTCATTCAGCTGCTGAAGTTAATGCTGTCTTCAAATTAGCTGTGCAAGTCGGTTCCATTAGCTTGTGACGTGGCAAGTTTCCAAATCATTCAGACACAAAGGAATGTTAAATCCGAATCATTTAGATAATATGTGCTAAGGCCGTAGGCATTCAGGAATCATACTTGTGCAAAATAATAATAAAAAATTAGAATTAATGACGTGGATGTGGTGATGGTGACCCGACAAATAGTGAACAAGATGGTGGGTGAATTCGGTGATCATTTACGACTGAGCAGCATTATGGCATATCTACTTGACTAGCAGTCTTCTGGTAAGAAACATCCATATCTCATCGGAATTACAAATATTTCATAACCTATCTCTAAAACAGTATGTATTATAAATATTAGAAAAAAGAATAAGAAGAGAATAAAACTTATCAATTATGGCTCGTGCCGCGCTTCTCCTCTTCCCATCCTGATGGTTCATTGGCTGTCCCGTTTCACCCTCTGCAGGGCAGGGTATCAAGTGTCAGGTCAGTGATAAATAACTTTGTACACTTGTGTATCTGCCGCTATATCTTTCCAGCTCAATATCCTGAGAAGAGACATNCTCAATATCCTGAGAAGAGACATGCTTATTTCATTTTACTGAGGTCAGTCTTCTGAGCTAGTGGCCAAGGATCACGTAATCTGATTAATAAGAACAATCTTCTGACAACAATTAATTATATTCCTTTTCTTGCAATTCTTTTAAGGTACAACTATCCAGCATTACAACACGCAGCAAGACACAAGTAACTTTCTGGCGAAATACGGTTCTCTTCCGGGCTGAATGCTCATGCCGTCCCATTTCTTTGTAGAAGCCACATCAATTGGTCTACCACGCAGTAATATGCTGGCGTATGCTTCCTTCTTTCTACGTGTTTTGACTGTTGAAAATGATTTATACATTTTTACAAAAAATATCCATATTGGTGTGCTGGACTCATTAGTTTCACCTTTCAAACGTCTTACCACAAATTGCTAAGGTGTGGTGATCCAAACTTATGTCTGGCTATATAATGCTCGACATACTAATTGTTGGTTAAGCGAAAAGTATCGATTATTATTTATTTCGATTTAAAAATTTAGCTATTATAATCCGTACATCCAACCCCAAATTGCAAAACTGTTGTGATCGAAATCATATGCTAGCTATACTTTCGCTCGACTCACTAATGGTTAAAGACGTATTTTATTTATTTCGAACATAACGTCAATCAATTTATCTGCAATATTAAACACAATCGGATCTTTCAAACGCATATAATCAAATCCATGCAAGCTGTACTTATTATTGAAGAAGTATTTATTTATTTCGAACGTCAATGAATGTAGCTGCAGAGTTCAACAAAATCTTTCTTCTTCAAATGCAAAACTTTTGTGATCCAAACTTATGCATAGCGATTTATTACGCTCGGCATACTCATTTCATTGTTGGTTAAAAACATCATTTATTTCGAACTTAATTCCAAATTATCTTGCCCCCCGATCAGCAATGAAGTGCAATTTTGTTAAAATTGCTGATGTACAATTTACTCGAACCAGCTCCAGAGAAACGGTTTACTGTAACTCAACTTAAAAAGAATCCCTGGGTACTCATGACGGCGAAGAAATCAATTCCTGGAGAAGTGCTTGGACATGCAAAAAGTTTTCTTTCCTAGAAATCTGGAAACATTTGGCATCTCACAATGACAGTGAAATGTCTGCCCTTGTATTCTATGCTAATTAATGCTTCAATAGAATCTTTTTGTTTGAATCTAGTAGTAATAGGCTTCTAGCTGTACAAAATAGCAAATGCTTTATATTCGACTTATAGTTAATACAAGGTTGCAAGAGCTTATGCCATTCATTTGTTACACTTTCTGCACTCAATTATCCTTAGAAATTAGTCGATTTGAATAATTTAATTATTTCATATTTCTATGTGCTATCAAGATGTGCAGCACCCATCGACCTTCATCTCTTTCTTTGCAAGAATTGATGCGCGTTTAAGGGTTGATATTTCTTAATTGTAATTGTAAGTGATCACCTGTACCGGCCTTTCATTTTTTAGTGCAGCAATTAATGCTCAAAATGGCTAGTCTTCCATGCACTTGGCTGAATGTCCTCTAAACTCTTTCTCTTTACAAGCATTTGCAAGGAAATCTTTATTTCGGAGAGTCTCTGCAACGTCTATTAAAATGATTTTGTTAAATGTTTTCCCATGACACGTCAATGTATCGCGGTCGTCTGCATCGCGGCGAATGTTTCCCACATTAATAATCAGTAAGTTTACATAGTTTACAATAGCAATAGCATCTAAGGCACCCTGTAAAGCAGTGTAAAAGTTAAGCGAAGTAACACTGTAAAATTAGATGAACGAATGAGAAGAATAAAATGCGCCTACCTTTGTGAACCGAATGTGAATTGCTGCTTGAACTCCGCATTCCTTCAGAAAGGTGTCACAGTTCCAGATGCACATATTGACTCATCTCTGCCCGACTTTTATACAGTTCGTGTTATACTTGCGGCGGGTACTGCTTAGCATTTAATCTTAAAGACTTTGACTTCCGGGGACGATGAGTTTTAGAAATTAATGCCCTAAACATTCTTGATTTACAATATCTTGTTCAACA
>JAAXYW010000067.1:0-69690 GCA_036851895.1 Orthonychiurus folsomi | reverse complement strand
GGCAAGTTTTATATTTTATTGTTCCAGGCAACTTTGATGTGATTTTCAAGTCGTAACAGGATACATTTTAATTTGCAATGGCCATGAGTGAATGGAAATAAAGTAAAATTACCCATCCCTTCCTTTATGCCTTCCCGTATTCATTTCATGGGAACTTCGGAATCCCCGTCCCTGCAGTGTTAGTAGTTGGCCAACTTCAGATTGGGAGACTTGGATTTGGGTTTGAGGTCTGATTAGAATATCGCTTGGCATGCTATAAACTAACATACTGCTGTGACAGGTCTATTTAGCATTAGTATTAAACCCGCTATCCATTGTGAAATCAAATGGTAATCAAAGGCTGGTCATGAACTGAAGGGACTCCATCAATTCAACTGAATAATTATAAAATGAGATACGTGGTTTGTCACTTGCACGACACGGCGGAAGGGCACACGCTCGTACATTTGATTCACACGCGACGAAGTTAAGCCGCTTATTTAAAGAATTCCCAGGGGAAGGCAAATGTAAACACCACGACCAATAAATTTCAAATTTTAAAGTTCAGAGTCAAACTTAATTTAGTTAATTGCATTTTAATTGAACAAATTGCAAGTTAACCGCGCGTGCGCAAGCACTAAGCATGTACAAAGTAAAAGTAGTTATTGCACTCAAATTAATATCCACGCTTGTCGTTTCTTGTATAATGTGTTTTCAAAATTGAATCGGTGAGTGGATTTGGATTACATACAATTCGTAGCTCAGAATTGAGTTGATGCATAAATGAGTGGCTGTGGAGTTGAAGCTCGGCTGTTGTGAGTGTTTTAAAGTGAATGAATCTGAGCCTTTCATTCCTCCTTGGTTATTATTATAAAATGTATGGTTGGGTTGAGTTCAAAGGATTTACGTGGTGATGATGGACACAAGTACCCATAGTCCCGGGTTGAGTTTGAAACGGAATCAACCCTTTTCCATTTTGGCTTTGTGGTTCATGGGTTGGCCACAAACATGGATGATGATCAACATATGAGCGACAACGACAGAGAGAGCGACGAAGAGCTTTAGACGACGACGCGTCCTCATCTGGATTTTCAAATGGAAACCATAAGGTCAACCTCAGTTTCAGCTTCCAGCTCTCCATCAAAGCAACACAATAGAAACACGCTTTAACCTCATCTCCCCGTGTGCACCTTATTAGTCTCGATTCAACTAATCTAAGCAGTCAGTAGGGTATGTGTTTGGGAACCACTTCATATCTCCCTCTCACCATCCGCCCGCACCTAATAAAGACTTTCACAGCATTTGTCATCACAAATCCGTGAGGCGTGTAGAATCAACAATACAAACGACTTCAGTTTCAGCCCACCATACCAGCTCTGATCTTGCAATACCAATCCCAGGATCAGCTATGGTGTTGGCTAAAGTATGGCAGAGATTATCCGTCCTCACATTTGATTTTAATTATTTTCCATGCATAGGAAAAATCATTTTGTCTGTCGTGCTCAGGCAAAAGGCACCAAGCCGGCCAAGCATACTGGATTATATGATTAATAATGACGGAGTCAAGTTCTCTGGAAGTTGGGTGGCTTTGACAAGAAATAAATAAGATCAAATCCAGGGATTTTAGTCATTTAATTTATCAGGAAGGCTTCGCTCCCTGTTCGCTAGAAAAGTCAATCCGCGGGTAAGTAATCTTGAGTTGCACGGTAGAAATTTGTGAAGTCAATTTGTAGCTATGCTTGCTGCGAGTAAAAACTGAGTATGATGAAATAAATGTGTTTCTATAAAATATTTGCAAGGCATACCTATATTATATAGGTCGTTTCGCAACATCATACCAAGGTACTTAATCGAAGCTGTTTTGAATTGCTCAAATTTGAATGGAGGTCACAAATTTTCCGGGAAATAGAGTTAATCTGTAATCAACTTAACATCACTTCAGTATTAATACCCTAGCCAGTTGCCAGACATGAAGTCCACTTTTAATTAGTTTAACATAAATAAGAATGTCATTGATTACTTGACTAATTGATCCGCGCTCCAGCTCGAAATACATTCAACGTAGTGTTTAACCAACATCTCTCCTAATTTGCATTACTTATACACATGAAATGCGTGGCTTCCAATTTAATGTTTGGATTTCCTAATGGAATTGTCAACAAAATGTTTCTCAAGCACGGATACATCTTCGGTTCCAAAGAGGATGGATGTGGCTATTTGGGATCTGACAATTCATTCTTGGTTCAAGTACAGGGAGGACTCCAACAGGTTTGGTTGATTTTGCTCTTGAAGGGATGAAGATTGATGCCTGGATTAATTACTTTAAAGAGGTCTAACATTTCCAAAGGGGCATGTACCACACAAGAGGAGGTTGCACTTCACGATACAGGCACGTACAGTCAAAAAGGGAAATGTAGCAACAAGTTTTACAGAATGTATCCCGTTAAGAGCTTCTCAAGTGGACTGCAGGTTAATGGTATTTACTCAAAGAGGGGCACTCCAATTTCGATGTTCACTTTGTAGTCATTCCAACCAACTTAACTCTATTCCTTGTGAGGCGTTCTTCTACAAAATATTTCCTGCTCATTTGATAAAGTCAATACGCATAATTTATAAATCCTCGAGAATTGAAAATCTGTCTTCCAATTTAAAGTGCAACTGTGCAACACGCATTTAATTTTTATTTAGTAAAGAAATCAATTGAATACAACTTCAGAATTATCTTTTGCTTGAATTATTTCGGTTATAACTTATTACTTTTTCTGGCAACGAAGAATTACAAAAGTAAAGCTCCCAACACCACCTGCGATTTTATTAAAATCAATCCCTTGAATTGAAGCCTTGAGGCATCTGCATCTCCAATAGGTTTGTTGATTTAACCGCCCAAGCACAATTGTTTGCTCTCGAAATCACAACCTTTTACTCTCAATCAAATATCGCGTCAATGTATTTAGGACGTCGTCATTCCTGAAGGGAAACCTGGATTTGTTCTCCCATGCAAGGCGAGCCGTTCAAGATGTCAACACTTAACATTGTACATTGTACACATTAAACGCACTGGAGTACATTACATTAACAATCTTGTCTCTGTTGGAGGTCTCCGAGAGGAAAATACATTCCAACCGTGGACGGAGCACCTTCACTATTTTTCTTACGACGACGTGCCTTAAAACCTTGTGAAGTGGCGGATACTTTAGTTTTTAGTCCTACCAAATTAGGAAAGGCTGCTGCCACAAAGCCACAATGCATAACAATATTTTTTGAGGAGGATATAGCTGGGATTATATGTCATGAAGTCGTCAGAAGAAATTGCTTTTTGAATTTTTAAACCTTATTTTAGAAGAGAAAAGGGAAAATAGTAGCCTAGTTTTAGCAATATGTTCATAATCGCGCTTCCTATTTAGGCCAATTTTAGATGCTGATGATCCTCTGCTTGTTAATAATTTACGCTAAAGCAAGTCTGCATGAAGATCTCGGAAGCATCGCCACACGACAGCATAGCAATTTATTTTTTTGAACATAAAATGCAGAAGCTGGCATTAAAATAGGCTCGTAACTCGCATAATATAAGTTGTGAAAACTCAGATGCGAATGCAACCCATACCCAACTCTTTCCTTCTTTCAGGAGAACACATAAAACTCAACTCTAATTACAGATTCAATTGCCTATCGGGGCAACGGGAATGCGTGTATTATCATAGAGATGGTCAATATATTCACTAAACTGCTTCTTCCTGACACTCAGTATAATGAGGGATATTTGGTAAATTTTAGAAGCTCTTTGAGAAAAGTCTAACGTCTAACCGAAAAGTTGAGGTGAAATGCTTCACACAGTTCAACCCATAAAATATGTTTTATTGTACTTTATAAAAAGCAAACTACAATTCACATTGCCAAAGACACGCCCAGGGCTATATTCTTGATCCTTAAATAAGGTGGAGCTCCGCATCCACACACATACACTCGCATAGCGCAAAATTCATTCGTGTGAATACGACGAAAAGTGAACGGTCTTTGTCATTTGAGTGTTTGAGTCTACCTTTTGTCTGCTTTGACACCTTCACAAAAAGTAAATCAAAGTAAAAGCCATTCTTTTTATTCTGTGAGGAATTGGAAATTAACATTGGATGCTCCACTTGAAAAAAAATCGTAAGGGTTTATTATACTGTGGAAGATGAAAAGGGAAATTAAACTTCCTGGAAAGAAACAGACAAATGATTAAATCAAAATGAAGCCACCCTTCAAAAACAAAGAAAATGGAGAGATTAATCCCTGTGCGGAAATTAAAAAGAGGTTGAACATGGAAAAAAGGTATGCTCATTGCTTTTGTAGTTTGATTCAAATTTTACTGGCAGTCTCGTATTGCTTTTTGTCATTGGAACAACTTTAAAAAAATGCTTGTCGCACAAAATTTAAATTGGAACATTAAGTCTTTTTCGAGAAAATTATTTCACATTTAATTAAATCCAGAACCTGCGCTTGACGATGAATCTTATTACATACGCTTAATGGACTTGAAAACAATTATGAGAAGAGTATTTTTGTTTCCTCCTCCCATCATCTTCTAGTTAATTGAGTTGATTGATCTCAAGTAGAGTTCACAAAGACCCGTACTGATGGAAGCCGTTGTTGAATTCCTTTCTTGAATTGAGTCAGTGTCCAGCCCCCTTCCATTCCTTTTGCATTGTGCAAAGTAGAAAATATATGAGCGCACTCCTTCATACTTATACTTACTTGATAGTGCTTTATGAATGCATGTAACCAGCCATGTTGCTGGATGCCTTATAAATAGATGAGCAGTTAAGCGATTCCAAAACGATCCTATACACGCATACGTATATAGTAATTTATAAAGCAATTGAAAACTCATTTGTCAAGTTTGCTAATCCAAGCAGAAATTGAGAGGATGCGGAGCAAGAAGAAAAGTTTTAGAAGAGTGAATTGAAATCCATTGAATGGATAATGGGTTGGAGATTGTGTATAAAAAAGGGGGACCAATAACACACATACATATCCACCTGGAGAGCCGTCCCGCAAGAGACACAGTACAATGGATTCCATTGAATGAAAGAACCTCTTATGATATCTAATTATTGTCCCCTTTGATTTCTCTGTTATAACCTTCACAATAGCAATAGCCCCTTGGCTCCACACAATAACAAGCACAAAACATAAGTTTAATGTTCATAATTCTTGTCTGTTCCCTGACCCGTCTACTCTACACTTTTATCATTCATCCCTCACAACTTGTGGATATTATAGCATTTTCAAGAGGACAATGCCAGCCAACAACCCTTTCCTCATAAATGCGGCCGCCGCGGTTCTCTAACCCATTCATTTTAATTGTTTAGTCTTTCTACGCCCACTCCTTTTGGAGTTACGTGAACTATGATTTCCTGCTCCGAATTGGGAGGCTCTTCATCCGTAATTACTGCAGAAAGGAATCCTCTTCCCCACAAACGGATATTACAACTACGAGAATGTGATGTTGAAGAATGAAGTGAAAGAGATAACATTTCTTATATTCTGAATGCTGTGGTTGGGTTTTATTTCATGTTTTTACGCTTTGAATGCATTTTGTTTTCCTGTTGCTATTTCTCACTAACTATAACTATGCCACGTGTCTACTCTGTGAACTCTATGCCAGAAATCATCTACTAAACACAATTTGTTTTTAGGCAATACGCGAACGGAAGGTTGCAGAAAGGTCTGGGATTGTTGTTGTTGTTGTGTAGTAGTTTAACGTCTGATTCCCTGTAACAATACGGGCTAGGCCACGTTGAAAATTCACATTGAGGATTCTGATCCTCAATTTTGCAAATGAAATGTTGTTTGGGACTATAGTCCAACTGTTTAGTATAATTCTAATTTATTGTCAATGTAATCCATTTACGAGTAAATGCTTAAACAAAAAGCAAAACTAAGAAAAATTTAAACTTTACGGCAAACTTGGCAGAAAAAAACAATAGATATTCAACAATAATCACTAATCACAACACAACTTTTGGTTGATATAACTAAAGTAAAGGGATGTGACCTCCGACCAATCTCCGGAAAGTCAGCTCGTACTAGTTCTCAAAAGTAACCTAGTGACAGAACACAGAACATAAAGGTTCACGGTGGTAGAAAGACTTAGACAAGCTAGAAAATTTATGAAAAGTATTGCGTTTTGTTGCGATCAGCTCAACGTGATCGTTTCTTGGACTTCCTCCACAGCCAATTTTCAAATACTTCATTATTCAAGTTCTTCGGAATCGCATTAATTTTTGTGCTCCACTTGGACGAAGCCGTCAGGTAAGCAGCGTGGTTCCAAGGGTACTCAGTCATAATCATCATCGTTTTTGTTCCAATGCTGTCTTCGCCTTCACAAATTATATTTTCTTTTATCGCACGTTCTCCAAATACCCGAGCTCGGGCCAAATCTCCATGTGAGAGCAGAAGCTGGAAAATGTCATAGTGAGTGCGAGCGCGCTGGATACCAGCAAGTCCTGCCTCTTCAAGGAGTTTTAGCAGTTTCTCACCCTTCAGTAAACACACTGCTGGATACAATACGAGGATACTACTACGTCCTTCGGCACAGCAAAGGGTATTGTCCAATTCTTGAATTTCTTTGATGCACTTGTCACTTATCTTTCGTTCTTCGTCAGAAGACTGGCAGCAGAATTTGCAAGCGCATTGAAAGCCAAAATTGAGTATCATGGTCTTTTGACGTTCTTCATGTGTACCTGAACCATACGAAATTGTGATCTCCTCACCTTTCACAATATCCTTAATTGCGTGGATAGTCTCGCACCCAATAACTTCATTCCATGAATGATGAGTATTTGGAAAGCAGTCATGATTGATCCGGGAGACAACTAAAAAAATCCCAGCTTTCCTTGAATCTTGTCCGAGTGGCAAAGCATTTGCGTTAAAAATTCCACTGAATGGGAACGATTTCTTGCCGTAATGATTCGAAAGAGAAAGAAATGTCCTCTGATCATCTCTTGCACAGTCGCGGAGTTTCCTCCCAAGTATTTCCTCAAGCTCGATTGGAGTTAATTGATCCATATTAGATGCTATGAAGAGTGGCTTCTCTGCGATGATACGCGTCCCCTTCCGAATATCTGCAGCGGCAATAAGGCCTTTTCCTTTGTTCGGAATTTCCTCAATCGTGTACAATTGCCCATTAGACGAGTCCATTTTAGCGTTATTCTGAAAGTTAAAATAAGGGAGTTTCAGATTACTTATCACACACACACACAGAGAGAGAATGACCGGCGTATATGCCGAACAAACCGTCACTCGTCCCCGCCCCCTTAAAAACGTTGTAAAATAGGACACATCAAGCAGCTAGACCAAAATGATTGTACCAGCTTGGCTAGCAAATGCAAAATGTGTTTACAACATTCACATTTTCCCTCTGGCGATGTCGATGCAGAGGCAATTCGCATTACTTAAAAATCAAATTTGATAGGATGTGCTAGGATAGAATAGAAGGGCTCAAGGACTGACACAGATTCGCAGATAGGTCAGTGTCTGCCAGGCATACATACAACTGTTCTTTTTTCTATGCCAGTTTCAAAAGCAAAAAAAAAATTAAACGTACTTGTAGTGGACTCAAGTTTACTTACCATTGAACTGGCTAGAGTGAATTGGATCAAAATTCGATTTAAAGCCCACTTCTTGAGAAGTGATATTAGATATCGGAACTTCTATTCTGGTCGGTCTTCTGGTCCTTGTGGTGGGTCATCTATTTCTATACTGACTATCAGAGTCCGAGTCACAGTGTCACGCGGTCACAGTTAGGTCACTTACTGAAACTGCTAAGTACGTATTCGTTATCGGACAGAAGCAAGCGAATTACCGCAAACGGTAGTATATGGTGGCGTGATAGACAGCAAAAATTTGGCCGACATAATCCTTCCACGCACAGGGCTATGCCAAAGGCGCAAGTTAGCCGACAGCTTTTCTAAGAATAATTTTGTTTGTCTTGATTATATGAATAAAACGAACTCTGGCAGGTCAACTTGTAGATTTGTAGGCCACATTTAAGTCGCGTGTCGGTCCCGGCCCGACTGGTTTTAACTTTGAGTTTTTGAAGCTGAAAAGGAAAATTGACAAATCTGAATTATCCGTATAAATACAGGAATTCTTATACGAACCATGTTGTGTCATCAAGGTGGGTTAATTGCTACCATTATTGTTGAGCATAATTTCATGCATGCGATTTAATTTGTGAAATTGAAATTGATGGTATTATGAACTAAAATTGAAATTTTAAGTTCAAAGGACACACGGTGGACGACGAAAAGCACAGACAGATCCATCTGCAGAGTCCAAGCAGAATTCAAAATATGTAAGCGGCAATAGGAGGCAATTAAAAATGTAATCCTGTCTGTCTGTGAATGATGCTGTGTATTTTGCTGTGTAATAAGTGTACTTGCAAAACCACAGGGAGTTTCTCTTCCACGTTCGCTGGTTAAATTATTTTAAACTACACTTTCTAACATTAAAAGAAATTCAATGTCTTGGGGATCTCCGTTTCCGGCGAACGACAAAATGACTGAGAAAGATTACAGTCCGTTGAGTTTAGCATGTGTCAAATCATTGACAGACAAATCTTATGACAAGCGTCGGCAAGCTGCTTCGGAAATTGAAAAGTAAGGAATTAAAAATGTATTTATTATTTTATCTGTTTAAAAATTAATTAGGCTAGGTATTTATAAAATGATAATCACGGCGGATTATTAATCTTTAGAATGGTGAAGGACTTCTCTGCAATGAAAAACTCGGAGCAGCTGAAAAAGCTGCTGAAGGTTTTAGGACAGGATTTTACGTTGTCCCAAATTACGAACTGGAGAAAAGGAGGCATTATCGGCCTTGCGGCAACTGCAATGGCCCTGGGGAAGGTAATTAAACTTAAACTTGCAACTTTGTCGATAATGACGACGACAACCCAACACACAGACATTTATATATTATATTGGCCAGGAGTCCGGAAACTATACTCAAGAATTGATATTGCCCATATTGGCTTGCTTCAGCGACTCCGATTCTCGTGCGAGATACTACGCCTGTGAAGGACTTTACAACGTTACTAAAGTTGCTCGAGGAGCCGTTCTAAATCATTTCAATGAAATATTTCATTCTTTGAGCAAATTAGCGGCCGATCCAGACCAAAATGTAAAGAGCGGAACAGAAATGTTAGATCGCCTACTGAAGGTACGTGCGCTGTGAGCATAGATGCATCATTGGAAGTTACTGAGAGTTCAGTCAAATTGCTCAATGAAATCACTTTTAGGACATTGTGACCGAGAGTGCGTTCATTTGATCTGGTTACATTCATGCCGCTTCTCAGAGAACGTTTGTATACGAAAAATACATTTGCAAGGCAATTTGTAATTTCCTGGATTTCTGTTCTTCATGCTGTACCAGATATTAATATGATTGTATTTTTGCCTGACTTGCTCGACGGGCTCCTCAACATTTTGGAAGACCCGACAATGGAGATTAAAAAGATGTAACTCGGCAAACTTGATACTGATTAGCATTTTATTATTGGAATTTAATACAAGCATTTATGAATACTTATACTATAGGTGCGAAACAGTTCTTGCTGAATTCTTGAGAGAGATCATCAAAAATCCATCCGTGGTTGACTACTCATCAACCATAAACATTCTAATTGCTCATTCTCAATCTAAGGATGAACTGTTGCAGGTTAGTTTATTGTACCTAGTATTTCCTTGTGAACCAATTTGTTGCAACAGAGTAGCAATTTAATGATAATTTTGTGTCCAGTTAATGTCCATCACCTGGATAAAAGAGTTTGTAACACTAGCGGGCACAGAGATGCTCCCATATTCTTCCGGAATTCTAGCTGCAGTCTTGCCGTGCATTGCGTATGAAGACGAGCCTAGAAAAAGTATGCTTTGTAAAAACAAGACCATTACAGTCATTTGTTCTAGGTCTAACAAACCTTTGAACCTGTTTAGATATTCGGGAGACAAGCAAAGCAGTTAACTATAATTTAATGAAGCTTATAACCAATATAAACGATAGCAAAGAGATAGAGGAGAATGTGGCCGTAAAGAAAAATGTAAAAGAAAGTCAAGTGCAGGATGTAGTGCCTGGGGTAGATTTAACTTTCGGTCATCGATGTCCTCACCAGAAACCTACAAAATACCGCAGTGCCAACAAAAGTTGCGGTTTTACGATGGATTTACCATTTACACTTGAAAATGGCAGATCAAATGTTTATGTTTGTGGATGAGATTTTTCCGGTTTTGTTAAAAACATTGTCTGATCCAAGTGATGAAGTTGTGCTGCTGTCCTTAGAAGTATTAGCAGAAATTGTTTCTTTTCCATCAAAAGCCAAAGATGGTAAGTTTCGACATAAAATCAAATGCTAGCCCTGAAAGTTGCGTCAATTCATGCGTAAATGTCTTAGAAGGAACGGATTCTCAGCACAGCAGTTATTTTAATAAATTTATTGTGAGTCTTCTTGGTTTGTTCTCATCTGACAAAGCCTTGCTGGAAGACAGGGGCTCATTTATTATCAGGTAAACCAACATCTTGAATTAGATTGGGCGTAAGTTTCAAGGCAATCAATCCTAAGTATACTTTTCACAATAATCACATTTCCAGACAATTATGCGTCGTGCTTAGCTCGGAAGCTATTTACCGAAGCATTGCTGAAATCCTACTTAAGGATGACAATTTTAAATTTGCAAATATAATGGTGGAGACCTTAAACACAATACTACTTACTTCGTGTGAGTTGTTTGAGTTGAGGAGCGAGCTAAAGGAGCTCAAAACGCAGGTAATATTTTTTGGTGTATTTAAGTATTAATTTCGAATTATTTATGTGATTTCTTTTTTCAAATGTAGGAAAGTTGCTCACTTTTTTGCTGCCTTTATTCAGCCTGGGCATATGCACCAGTGGCAACAGTAAGGAAATAATTCAAAGCTCGAATTGTAGAATTGTAATGGATTTCTAATTTGCAGGTTGCACTGTGCCTTTTAACGCAGAATTACTCACATGCTTGTGATATTATTCGGACATTGTAAGTTGGTCAACCCAGAAAAATAAATTGAATACGCACAGTCAAGTACATAAATAAACATATAATTTTGAATAGTGGTGAATTAGAGATCACGGTGGAGTTTCTGGTTGAAATTGACAAACTCGTGCAGCTCATCGAGTCTCCTATTTTTACATGTACGAATGAATGCTTAATACTCGAAAGCTGTGAGGTGGCTAATCCTAAATTTTAATTTAGATCTCAGATTGGATCTTTTGGATGGTCATCACAATACGGAGTTAGTGCAAGCACTGTACGGGTTATTAATGCTACTACCACAAAGCGAAGGCTTCCATGTTCTACAAAGACGACTTAACTGTGTGCCTAGTTTTCATCTGCCAGCTGGCAGCAAGTATGTTTCCGAATTACTTTTATACACTCCTGCACTGTACTACCTGAGAGTTTGTTAAGTTCCTACTTCATTGAACAGACTACATGGAACACCCAAGATTGAAGAGCGAGTCTACGTTAAGAAGATTAAATTTGAACCATTACTTGAACACTTTAAATCAGTTCAGGAGCGTCATCGCAAAGCCAAACATTCCAGTAAAGCCACTGAATTGATTGAAAAAGGTATGAATGCGTTGGATTATTGATATTTAAACACTGCTAATGTAATGTTCCATAGTTGAATACTGCACACATTTTCAAAGCTTGAGATATGTAACTCAGTTGATTAGAATCAGATTTTAAGTATCGTTTTTTTTTTGTTTAATGTAATCAGCAATCTGTCGATCTGTATATTTTATGCTTGAAGTAGCTTTCTAGTCATCAGAATATAATGCATTCCAAAATCAAAGCCTCTTCTACCAACAGTAATTAATATTTTTAATTAGATTCCTTTGATTAAAATAAAAAGCATTGTTTTATAAACGGTATTTACAACTTTCTACCACATTTTAACCCCAAAACACTGACACCAGAGCTTCCAAGATAAAAAGTCAGGTATAACAACCTTTAATGACATTAAAAACTTTAATAAGATAGAAATACGTCCGCATCAGCCAGCATACGAGCTAACTGGCAAAAACTGAAAGAGGAAACTAGTAATACTAGATAAACTGTGGTTAATCAGACTTGCCGAAAAGACTGGACTCGCTTTTGTTAAGAATACCTTTAGCACTGCTTTCAAAAGCATGATTGGCATGAGCATCAGGAGATAAAATTGATAAAGTTAATGTTTGGAACTGATTTACTAACTCCGCATTTTCTTTTAAGATGTTCCAGACTTCTTCTTGAACAATTGTAAGTTCTCTCAAACCACTGATTGAATGTCTTCGTGTATTCTTTTCGACTTGGAGACTGATAATTACTTTTCTTTCCATTTTCCCTGGTTCTCCTTTCTGAAGGTAATGGGCATCCAGTGTCTAAACTTGTCGGGTTAGAGTCAAAATTGTGGCTTTTAGCATTATGCTCATAATGCTTTATATCAGTTGTAAGCTTCGCCAAGTCGGACTGGTAGGCTTCTGCAATATTGCTCATCTTCGCTAGGAAAACCTGCAGATTTTTTTCAAACTGACTCATGTCCTTCGCCAGAATTTCCGTTTGGATAAACCCAGCTTGAGCCGTCTTGTACCAATCGGAGAGAACTTCAGTCAATCGCACGATGACAAGTTGGCTTTCTTCATGTAGGAGATCTGTAAGGCACTTGGCTTTTTCACCCATTTTGATTCGTTCCAATATGTGGAACTGTTCATCATTGTAGGTGAGACTTCGTGTAGCTCTATCCCGGAGAAGGTGTTGCCACGAATCTCTTAGCTTAGCTACATGAGTTGCAGCTTTGATGGCTGCTCTTGATATATCTTTTACTTCCTGCAAGGGTTAGAAAAATATAGTTAGCATTTAAAAAACCTTAACGCACCATTCATGCTCTAAGAACTCACATTAGTGGCATCTTCCCACTCATTTGTCAAAGCACTATTTTCATACAAAACGATGGTGCAACTGTTTAATGGGTTGCTCTAAGGTGAGTAGGTGAGACGCCATGCTACTGAATTCCTCCTGTTGGGATTCAGCTGCTCTTCCCAATGATTCAACCTTTTCTTGAAGATTAGGTGTCGTGTCACCCGCCTCGGGGGAGTGATGTGGAGGGACTTGCCTCAAATTAGCAAAAGCTAGTAATGTTTGGCAAGTTTTTTGAAATTGACTCATCATTCCTAATTGTTGACCCAACGAAGAAATTACACTTTGTACCTGCGTACTGTCTTTGCTCAATTGTACGAGTCCGAGGATAATCACTTGAATGATTGTATTCACAGCTTGATTGATGAGGTTAACACTGCGGCAGATCTTTTCAATCCGACGTCTATAGGAATAACCAACTCCGCAAATCAATTTCGCTAGACTGGCGTCGTTCTCGACATTTACTAGATTTGGAAATGTAGTAAACTTTGCCAAGTCTTTAGTATCCCAATCCATTGTAATGTTATTGTTCTCTCTATGACACAAGATCAGTGGCGAGTCTTCTTGAGTGACTGGTATATCTGAACTGCATTTCTTTCCATTGTTCAAAAGGGACGGCAATGTGTGGTCTTTGTACAATAGTATCTGGTTTTCTGGTGATATGTCTGTCTGCTCCATAACCAAACATTGGAAGCTCGTCAGTGTCTTGTGTTCCTCCAAGTCCAAATACACGCGAAGCGACTGAATTCGATTCACATAGAAGATGTGTACTCGTCGGCGTTTGAGTAAACTTGTAACAGCGGAGAAGAAATTATCGAACGTCCATCTCTTCCTTGGATCCACTTCCATTAATCCGGCAAGCAGTGGAGTAATAAAAATTTTAATTCCAGCACTTAGTTGACTTGTATTAGGCAAATCACGTTTCCATTCTACGGCTCCATTTTCAGTCGTTTGCGAACCAGAAATAACTCCTGATTCTTTTTTTGTAACAATATAGTACATCATTTCTTTGTTTTTCCTGCCTCCGAACGGACCTGAGATTTAAAGACAAAAACATTAAATTGTATTGAGTATTTTGTATTTAGTTCGCACATTTAGAAAAACAGTTTTCCAATAACTTACGGAACGGGAGATTGCCAGTTGCAACATGGTACAATGTAACTCCAATTGACCACAGGTCCACGAAAGCGCTATAGCTCTTGCCAACTGGTTTTCGCAAAACTGCCCTTTCGTACATGTCAGGATGTAAATATTCTTCAGTTCCGTACAGACTCATAAATTCACCGTCTTCTTCTAGTTCTCTGGCAGCCCCAAAATCGGTCAGTTTGTAAATTGTCCTCCCGTCTAACGGGAGTAACGAATTAAAATTAATTTTGTTAATATAATGGACAATGACATTTATAGATTAATTAAAGCATTTGCAAAATAATCGAATCTCACCTTCTGAGACAAACTTCATTATATTTCCTGCAAATCATACATAACGTATTTTATTTTATGAAATCAATACATTGTATCAAACAAATATTAGTACCAACCGGGCTTCAGATCACGATGAACGAGATTGTTGTCCCTCAAGTGCTTCATTCCCGCGGACAAATGCTCAAGTACTAGCAGGAACTCATCCTCTTGCAAACCATACGCATTCTCTGGATCATCCAATGTATTGAACAGACTTCCACCAGTACAAAGTTCCATGACGATAACTTTACCACGCCCATCCTGCTCTTCTTCAATGGCGAGAAGTTTAACAATATTTTCGTGTTTCACTTTTTTGAGGACTTCGAATTCACGGACTTGGACTTCTTGCGGGCGCATGTGGCTTAGCTGATTGAAAGTTTTGACTGCCACTGGTTCGCCGTCATGTTTACTGACAAATGCATTAAATACGTTTAGAAATACATATAATAATATACTATGTCCCATCGTGTCAAAAACTGTCCGCGTTTGTTTGATTATTTTGCACTGCATTAGTTATTGCGAAATAGACTCACCTTACACCTTGGAAAACAGCACCAGTTGCACCTTTACCCAACACACTAGTTGTGCACCACACGTAATTTGCTGACCCTCGTAAATAAGACATGTTTGCTTTTTGCTGTCGAATGTCGAAGAATTGTTAACTAGCTTTTCAAGAAATGATCCATATTTCTAAACTTAATACGCTGATCACAGTCTGGAATGTATTTGCTAAATTCAAGCTGCGAAATTAAAGCCCGTACTCCGCATCTGCATGTACACTTTGAAAATGATTTAGCAGTACTTCGGCCGAACGATGAAATAAAAAGTTCCAAAAAAGTAAACAAGTTGTGCGCTCTTCCCTTATTTCCAGGTTTCAAATCGTAATGTTGAACAAATCGAGTCAAAGGTTAGGCACCCGACGACGTAGTCTTCTACCAAGGATAGCTTGAATTGAAAGAAGTTTCATTTCATGAAGAAATGATAAGGTTGGTTAAATAACAATGCACACACCAGTCGTTGCGATAAATTTGACCAGCCTGCGAATTACAGAGCAAAAATTCGCAACAATACACAATGGAATGGTCGTGTGAGTTGCTTGCCAATGCAATAATGCCACGATGGGAGTTAGCATTATTGGGAGTTTCTGTAGTACGGTAGATTTCCCTTCATTCTCCGTTCACTTGGCTAGGAGGTCTGATGGTGGTGGTTGGAATGATTATCCTTCACCAGTTGGTTCCTTTCGATGTGCTCGAGCGTGGTCACGGTAAAGAGTTAGGTCACTATTCACACCCCGGTGACCACCAATAAGAACTTCACTAAAGTTGCGTAGGCAAATCCATTAAAACTCATTCACTGAATCCCTCCTTCACTTGCTCAGCATGAGGTTGAACGGATTTTCTTTTTCATGATCCTCCCATAATTATTCCTTGTCTTATAAATCATTCTCCCTTTTATATTAGTTATTATCTTCTCCGCCTCCTGGCAGATGTCTGCGCAGATGAGGAAAAGCAATCAGACAAAGAAAGGTCAACGTTTGAGTTCGGAACGGTTTCTTTTCTCAATCAAAGATTTTGCGTTTGCCGCCAGGTGATGGATATTGATATCAGCAAAAATGCTTTCGCTTTAAGGAATGAAGGCCTTGTCTATCTTTCTTCTGAAGTCCTTATCTTGTATGACTTAGTTGCAGAAATAAATGATTTTCTCCTGAAGTCCTAGCCCTTTCTCCTTGCTTGTTTGAAAAGTCTAGCCTAGAAAGAAGGAATAGAGTCAGACCATGTCTAAAAGGTCCACTTTGCAGTAAATAGAAGGCTGACCGATAAGTCTAATCAGGTTGTGTAAGATAGTAGGAGGGGAATACACTAGATACTAACTAATCGAAATGCAAGCAATTAACGTTGCGTTGGTGTACCCAAGCAAATCTCAAAATTTCAAACCCGATTTGTAGGCAGAGCCAGGGGGTCCCACAATAAAACCACAAGTCTGAAAATGTACATTGCATTCTAGATTCTGCAGACAAAAATTTCTGATGAAGTCAATTTTTTTGGAAACAATACAAACGATGGACATTTCTGGCTGGATACATTTAGTTTCAGGTGATTAGACGTTAAACTAGAACCGCTAGAAAAAATTGTTCTTCAGATTTTTACATTACGGAGATCTAACTGGCGGCTGAGTTTGACACGATTGGCAATTTGGCATTAGATCCGTAAATCAAAATTCTATGCGCTTGTTAATAACAAAAATAACCTGATAAAAATCGAATCTAAAGGGGTAGTGTTTCATTCTTTGCCAGAAATTGTGGTCAAACATTGCAAGGCTTTTGGTACAGCTAAAGCGATAAGCACACCTTAAAATTTCTAAAACGATTTGGAAAGTTATGTAACGGCGCGCCTACTTAAGCAAACTTAAGGTTGAATTCTCGCCTGCTTCCCCAAGCAAATGACAGTAGAGTACCAGCAAAATTCCAGAGCAAAACTAGGTTTTTTGAAGCCTATCCTCTCACCAATTAAAATTAAGGAATTTTTAAAGAAAGGCAACCAACACACAAATTAGAATTACCTTCGCGGCACAAAGGAGTTTGTTGTTTCGGTGAGAAGCTGGCTTATATCGATTCGCACATCACTGCATATTTCACAAACTCAGGATTGGTGTTGAAATAACAATAATTAACTGAAAAGTGTGCTACGTGTGCTGTATTGTATTATAGCAGGGCCAGGGCCCAAATTGAATGTCAAACGTGCCCTGCAGACACAAAATTGCACTATAAAAACCCTTTGCTTACGTGTGGGTAGTGACTAGTGAGTCACACGAAAACACTAGTGCGGTGAAAACACATGGATTGTATATAGCCAAAAGCAATGGCAAAACAAGAGAAATGAGAAGGGGTTCTTCAACTCCTTCGTTTGCATCAACGCGCTTTATGCAGCTAGACTACTGTACTGTTTATAAATCATCCGATCCGCAATTCCCTTTACCCAAATAGAAATGAATTCAGCCCTAGCAAGCACAGCCATGTCTCTAAATAAATTCGGAGTCAGTTCCCAATTCAAATGTTTTTCAAACGATTATTTGATTTTATTATTATGGCTGGGCTGAACCCTTAAGCTGTATTTGTAACTTGCATTCATATTTTGATGACCTCCGTTAGGTCAGTCTGCTTCCAGGATAGATAATTTGAGCAGTAACACAAACTGATTAATGACTCACATTTATTCAAACGAATTTGCAGTAGTCTTGTTTTATCAACTTATCAAAACAAACACTTATATTAATATTTAGCACCGACTTGGTAGAACAAACTGTAGATATTATTCACATTTTACATTTCGTTTGGAATCGGAATGTTAAGCACACACACAAGTCGCGTCGCCGCAATCACATTCTGACAGCGCAGATTAATATACTCAGCATCAGCAATTTCAAATCACTTGGTCTACCTTAACACGCATTTACAATTACATTGTTACATTACATTACTCTTTTTGTCAGGCTCCTTCTCTCTTTTTAAAAATAAGCTGACTGAATCCTATCCTAACAAGCATAGTTATTCAGAAACCAGTCCGGCATCTGCGACACCATTCGCGCTGGTACTAACAACGAGGGCTTCAAACTGATGGCGCATCTCCAAATTCTCATCAAGAAGTCTCGCTAATTCTTGTTGTGTCTTTATCTTTTTTTGAATCCGCTCGTTTAGTTTTAAAATGGATTCTTTCTTAATTACAGAATTATCAGAGTCATAGGAAGCAGACAACAGCGCAGTCCCCGTTTTAGCTTTATGTAAGGTTTCAGTAAAATCGCTTAATTTAGCCTGAAAATCTTTAACTACCTTATTCAATTCAAGTTCACAGTTGGACATTTCTAACCGAAGTTCGGACACCCTTTTTGTAAGAATTTCAGGTTGAATAAGAGCAGTTTGTGCAGATTTATACCAATCTGAAAAGATCACAACCGCTTTTGTTAAGACGGAGTCATACTCACTTCGGAGAACTATACCAATGGATTTGAACGTTTCACGCATCAAAAGTCGTTCGGTTAGGTGTAAAACAATTCGATCTTCGTCCGCCTGGACGCCGTTGGGTACGGGCTCATGCCTTTTGACACGAAGATTTTGATAGGATGAACGCAATTTGTTGATGAGGTTATTAGCAGTGGCTTCAACGCGAACAATGCCGGTAATACCCTACAATTTGCAAAAACAAAAATTATTATATTGGACAGAAGCAAAGACAAATTAGTTCTGATTAATTCATATTAATTCATGTTCATAATTCTGATGTAGGATAGTGCACTTACTGGAACACAACGGGACTTTTCCTCCCAGTCCAACAATAGAAGGCGATTCTCCACTCTATTTAGCAACTGACGGATGGGTGGTCTTAATGCCATAAGACGATCACCAAGCATTAGGAATGTGTTCAAATGTTTTTCAAATGTGTGGCCAATTTCATCAATAATTTTGGGAAACTGAGGAGACTTCACTTCCATACTGCCATTCACACACCGAGAATCAGGAATCCCAGGAATACACCCGTGAAAAGCTTGACAGGAAGAATGAAAAATCTTCATCATTTCAAATTGATTGCTCAAGGACCGTGCAACACTTCCAATTTGAAGGTCTTCCTTTGAAACGCCCATAAGCTGGGAGACAACAACCTGGTTGATGTTAAGCACGGCAGAATTTATTAATTGGATGCTGTGACAAATTTCTTCAATCTGTCTCTTGTAGACGTATCCAACCCCGCAATTATACGCAGCAATTCTTTCGTCTTCAAATTCATTCACGGTGTTTGGAAAGGTCTTGTAGAGAAGTGGGGAGAAACCCCAACTAATCTTAATATTGTTGTTTTCCTTGTCGCACAAAATTATTGGGTTGAGCTTACTCGTATTTGGAATTATACAGTCCTCCTCGCCGACAATGGAAAGAAGTGTAGTGCCTTTGAATAAGAGTGTTTGGTTGTCTAGAGGAACCCCAGTCTGCTCCTCAATTTTAACCTGGATATCTCTATAAGATTTCTCATCACCAAGATAAATTCGAACAGACGATATCCTAGTGACGTCGAAGAGGTGAAGCCTTCTCCTTTTAATGATTGCACTTGCTTCGGAAAAGAATTTTGTAAAATCCCAGCGAATGTTTTCATTTACTTCCATCAGTCCTGCAAGCATGGGTGTGATCAGGTGTTTAAGACCTGCACTCAGTAATGATGTTTTAGGCAATCTTTTTTTCCAGTAAATTGGGCCGTCTCTGTCGATCTGAAATATTAAAGCAAACATCAAACTAAGAAATTCATACCATCAATATAATTGAAATATTTTTTAGTTATGCATGTAATTCCAAGTTACTGAGAGATTGGGTGAGTATGTGTTGTCCCATTTGATAACAAACATTAATTTTTAAATTACACTGTAAGTGTCAAACTATAATATTGATTATCTGTAGCCTGTACCATTACATCAAACGCAAAATAAAACTGAATTAGGTAATCAGGAAATCGAACTTGTAAAACACCTTTAAATGAGGAAAACAAAGGTAAAGAAAAGAGCCCGTTTAAAATTTACCTGTTGCCCGGAAATGACTCCAGTCTGCTTCTTAGTTGTGATGGCATGCATTGTTTTGCGGTCATTTCGGAGTAAGTACGGTCTGAATGGAAGGCTGCCGGTTGCAACATGATACAAGGTAACTCCAATAGACCACAGATCTACAGATGCGCCAAATCGCTTCAATCGTTGCTCAACTGGAGAAAGCAGTGCTTGTTCATACATGTCTGGGTGTAGATATTCTTCTGTCCCATATAAAGACATGAATTCTTGTTCTTCACCAAGCTCCCGCGCGGCGTCAAAATCGGTGAGCTTATAAATGCTTCCGCCGTCATCTTTAAACGAGAATTATATACCAGTACATTACCATACATAAAAAAGGATTGAATGAATATCAATGCAATATACAGGAATCTACATATGAAGTAAGGAGTGATTGCTGATTGCTGGAAGATCTTACCAGCAATATACCGTAGGATGTTCCCGGGCTTCAAATCCCGGTGTATGACACCTTTTTCTCGCAGATATTTCATGCCATTTGTCAAATGTTCCAATACTAACAAAAATTCGTCTTCTTCAAGCCCGTATGCATTTTCTGGGTCTTCTAAAATTTTAGCCAGACTTCCACCAGTGCACAACTCCAGGACAATAACATTTTTCCGTCTACTTCCGTCCTCTTCAAGCTCAATACCCAACAGTTTCACAATGTTCTCGTGATTAACCTTGCGAATAACCTCGAGTTCTCGCGTTTGAACCTCAACAGTTCTTGAAAGAGCATTGTCTTTAAATGTTTTAACGGCAACTGGCTCCCCAGTAGCTGCAGGGCAGGAATGATTTAAAATTGATGTTAAAGTTTACACATTTTACAGTGCGTGAGGGCTATATTTCGTTATTTTAGTACCTTTATTTCTTCCTTTGTACACGACGCCACAAACCCCCTCCCCAAGGATATTATTCAATGATATTTCCCAGCAAAAATTTTCAGTTTGTCCCGTATTTGCGTGAGGCATTTCTACACAAGGTTTGCGCTGAAGAAAGAGGATTTTCTTTTGTTAGTATTATAGCACTCTTTTATGATTATAGCTAGTGAATATGATTCATAAATGTAATGCAACTACCTTACACGGTTAATCGTATTAATTTTCAGTGTTCAATTGCCACCGTTGTCAGTTAACTGTCACCAACCAATCAGCACCAGTATTGAATATTACCTGTTGCTACTTCTTCAATAGTACAATTACCGGATGCCAACCTCTGGACTCAAACTTTGGCGAAGCCTTTAACTTGCATTTTAGTACTAGCCCAGCCCAAGTCCCAACCAGCCACAAATACAAGTGTATGAAATGCAAGAGTAGAAGATATAGTCAAGTGCATGTGAGTCACAACAAACTAACACACCACTTTACATATTTTAGCATTTTCAGCCAATCAAGTAGCTACGCACATTACCGCTCTGCCACTTCAAGTATGACTATACTTTTAGAAGTGAGGCGAAAGGTTGCGCTGCATAAATCAAAACTTATGTGTTCAAATGTGTCCTCAACCGAACAAATTCTGAACTATTCTCCCAGCTTGTATCGCGGACACCCAGGCTGTTATTTCATAGGCAAAGAGTTGAGAATGTGTTTTGGAGAGCGGCGAATTCAGCGCAGCTTTACGTAAATATTGCTATCGCGCCGCGCGGGCCCCGTAAACCATGTGTGCATGCATACATGGCAAATTTATCCCTATTCCTATTTCCAATGCGAAATAGAGCTGGACATGAGACCGTCAAATAATAATATTGAAATCTAAAAGTCAATGATGCCAGGATCACAGGTTTAAAATGAGCATGGTTTTGACTGTGGTATTAGTATTAGCATACTTACAATTAGTATTCGCCCTTTATAAAGACTCTGTGATGCACAAATGTATTTTTATTCCAGATTCAATACCATTATTGCATAGTGTACATCATGAGAGCAGAATATATTTAATACGTTTGGCAAACTTCAGCAGAACTATACGATAATTTTTTCTCTTGTTCCTAACTTTTTCACTTGTGTGTGTAAATCGAATAGCATGCTCACATTATCGTGCCCTTGAAGCCGACAAAGTAATGAATGACACAAATAGGTTCTTGACACTGTGCACACTATATCGCAATGTACTTTTATTTGTTTGAAATCCGTGATACCTTGAATTCAGTTTTGTTTGGAGGCTTTAATTTTAATCATAATTAACACATTGCAGTTTCAGTTTGAAATATGAATTACAAATTCTGGCACTCGTGACTCGTATTCGCACCTCATGTGCCTTGGTTTGTGTTTACGTTCATTCGTGGTGTGTATCGGGGGTGCATCTCCCCTAATGTTGAATGGAATGGCTGGTCCCAGTCTGCATGACGGCCACAGTTCATAATTGTACGGAGTCCGGAACTGGTGCAGTTGCTGTTTGAGCTTCCCCATTGCATTGTGCTCCTCTGTGCTCCTAAACCAATTTAGTTATTTGACTCGTTTATTTTTCATCCATGGAAGGACAGAGAAATTTATTTTTTACAAGTTAAAGTTAATCCTCAAATCAAATCCCGAAGGACAAAATCCAGGTGAGTTTCAAAAATTTCAATGGAGATAACTAAGGTTGCAACCTATCGAATTTAACCGCGCTTTGTTAGTTAACGACGATTGTTCATGGTGTGGCAGCCTGGCAGCTTGTTACTAAAGTTACGAGTTTAGCTCTTGGTTCAATAGTTTGTTCTAGTATTCGTTTTTGTGGTCGTCTCCATTCCTTGTTCTCAAATGCAAATACGCTTTTGGCTTTCATGTATTATTCATTAGGCCACAAAAGTCAGAGTGATTGAAGGTGGAGATTTACTAAATGTGGATACTCCGCGATGGATGTGTATGATTTATAGATAAGCTGGCAAACATAAAATTTTTTGCCTTGCATGATCAACTTATGACTTCTACAAATTAAACGTACTCATTTGGATGCTTTACCAAAATATCATATTGAAATTTGTCAGAAATAATGTCGAAGGCGTCGTTCCTTCGCCAGTGTTAGTAGATAATCAGACGAGACAGGAAAGTTTTAATTCAATTAGCAAGCTCCATTTCATTTCTATACCGATGATTCCTGGCGACCTGTCAGTGCAGTGGCGGCATCCAGAATTGATTAATTGATTAGTACTGAAAATACCCTTCTGGAGAAGGTACGGTATGTCATTTTGCCTTGAATAGTTGACTAGGACAGCAGGCAAACTTATCAACTCAATGCCGCCAATGCAGTAGGTTAATCACTGATGGAAGGTCTTCCATTGATTTCAAAATTCTTATGCGCATTACAAACACAAGTCATGAGCACTGCTAGAGCATGCCAATACTCATGTTGTGATACCATATGATATAAATAATGGATTGATGATGTGAAGTTCCAGCCACGACATTCCATACTCCCCGAGTAGCCTGTCTCTAGTCCCGCACATTGAATAATTATAAATATGGTTCCAGTTTCCATACCAAGAACTAGGTTTGTCCACCAGGAATTTGAGACATTTGGGCGGAAAGTTCGTAAATTATAATGATACAAACCAAATTTAGCGCTTCTAATACTTGGAACATTGTTGGAATCGATCGATCCCATTTGTGGCTAGTATCCGGAAAGTAGGAAACTTGTTAAGCCATGGCAAAAATAGATCCAGCCTAGAGTCTAGTCTTGACCAATTCCTGATTTGACAGTCGTATTTCACTCAATCAGACTTGGATGTCAGTCTAGAGTTCACGGCGCGAGTAAACGTCCCAGCCATAGTAGTAGAGTGTGCAGTATATTTCAAAATCCTTATTAATAATTTCAGGTCAAAAAATCAAGTAATCGTTCGTGACTTCGAATACCATAAAAGAGCTTTGGGTTGCACGTCAGGGACTCAAAGTGAATTCTTGTGCAATTGAAACAAAGGTTTTGTAACACTTCGTGTCTGAGGAAAAGTGCCAGCATAATAGCTGTTCCCAAGTTTAACTGCAAGACAATTACGAGAGACTTAAATAACAAAAAGTTTAGAACTGTGCGTGAAGCGAATTTGATCTTGATTCTCCAAAGTGTATGCAAGGAAAGTGGCGAGGAAGGAAACCACAGAAACACATCGATCTGCTCTACGGTATCCCGTCTCCATCGGTCGGTATCATTTGAGTTTCAGTCTGCCTATATCCCTTCCATTTAGTTTTCTGGGATGCCGGAAGCTTAATTTTAGATCCCCAATTCTCAAGAAGTTGAAAAAAAGTGACACCGCAAAAACAGTGAACGTGACTTGAGGATTACTGCGAGTTCAGTCCTAAGTGGAAACAGTGGAAAGAATGAAATAAAACTTGTAGGAGGATTCGTTCGTGCTCCGCAGCAGTTTTCTTCAATTCCGTATTTGCATTCATTCCTTTAGAGAGGGCTCATTCATTCGTCGGAAAAGTTATAGAAAAATGTGCTCGGCCAAGACCGTGAAATACGGACAGGTGGAGATGGCAAATAAGTAGAAGTTCATGCATGGCACAAATACATGGAATGAACGTCGAGTGTGCACCCTGGAGGAAGTGACAACAATTTGCTTTTGCTTATAGTGAATTGAATGTCAAGAACCAGTGGAGGAGATTGGTTCTGCAGAATCTGTTGAAAAGTATTGTAGTTAGTTACTACATTATCAGTTAAAATGAACAACATGACATCATCTGTGAGTTTGGAGTCCACGACGAAGGACATTGAGAGGGATTGTGCGTATGGGGGACTTTTCCAACAAATCATAAATGAGATGAAGGTAAGTATCTGATATTTAATATTTGCGCGTTTCTTTTGCTGTTGTCTTAAACTAGGCTGGGACTGGGACATTGAAGTGTGAAATTGCGTTTTTTTTTTAGATTTTCGAATATTTAGAAGGTGTCTATAGACAAAGACAAATGGTCAATATTGAGTAAACTAGCTGCAGGCACTCAATACAGTTAGAGCAAAGAATAAAGAAACTCAATTGTAGAGCCCAGGAATTTGAATTTAACGACTGCTTGAGTTTGGCAATGCAAAAGGATTAGACCAGGGTGTTGTATTACTCGACAGTGACACAATACATGCCCGTTAAAATGGCTTTATTGACTTGAAGATATTGAAGAAATGAAGATGTGTAGGTGCATAGCTTGTGTGTGCAGATTACTTGCTAGATCACACAGAAGAGAAGTTGACTTTGCCTTGTCTCACATTGCCACGACATAAATTTATATCTTAAATATCTGCGGAATTGAATGATGAAATATCAAAGTTGTCTAAATTGTTATGAAACGTAACGTGAGCCGAACAAAACTTTATTTTTGACAGTAAACATTAGGCAATGGCTATCGGTCTTTACTAATGTGCTTAAAATACAGCTGTTTCCTTATGTTCTATTTTGGTTATTTTCAAGAACATTTTTGAAGATATTGGTTGTTGGTTGATAAGACAAGTCATGTGGGGCCCAGCGAATATTTTATTTGTTCTGCTTAAAAATCATTTTCCGCACTCAAATCAGATCAGTCAATTATACAGTATCCTAAGCTCAATATGTTGTACAAGCTCTCTTTACATCCACCATTTACGAAAAATATAACCTTGCAATTTTTATTTCATTTAGAATTCTGCGCCNTACAGTATCCTAAGCTCAATATGTTGTACAAGCTCTCTTTACATCCACCATTTACGAAAAATATAACCTTGCAATTTTTATTTCATTTAGAATTCTGCGCCTTTATGGGAGGACCTGACGACAAAGTCTGCAAAATTACATTCCTGCTTGAGGTACGTTCATGACACACAGTATTTAACATAGTCATTCTAGTTTTTTTCTGTTTTGTTGTGGGTAATATTGCTTGACATAACAATATTAAATATTAGCATTACCACTATAGTAGTATTTTTTGGTTTGCTTTCAACATTGAAGAGTCACGTCCACGTTCCGCTTGAGTGAGTAAAACCTCAGAAAACTGCAGGGATGCGATGTTGCAAATATTTCTCAACAGTAATAAAGCACGGCAAACAGGAGGAAGAATCCATTACACTTCGTTATCTAAATAATTAGGAGTCGAATATGATAAGGAGTTCCGCCATAAAAGGAAGGGTGACGACAAATGGCATAACTAATGTAATTTTCCACATAACATTACCGCCTTAACTTATGCGACAATGGATTTCTCTTAGCGCAAATTATCCCGACTTAAACTGTCAAATGAAAAAGGTTTTTATTTGACTAAAGGTAATAAAACGAGAGTGAAAGCTACGTGACACGCGGTGCTTGCCTCTATTCATTTGTTTCGCTCCCAGGACATTAGTTTCTTTTTATGACTTTATGCAGTTGAGTATCAACCACCACTGCCATTGTGATGAAACGTCTCCTCTTCTCACACCCAGAAAAATTAAGGAAAATGAGAATATACAGGGGAACTATATTGGTCTTTGCATGGTTAATGCTTATGAGGTTATTAAAGAGACCATTGTATAAAGTGGATTACATCCATTTCCTCCTCCTCTGTATTCTTCACATGGTGTTGCCTTGTGTGGATGAGCTTGACGTTAACGTCTAACTCAGCGGATCTGTGATGATGATGGAATTCCTTCATTGGTTATGCCATACACTCCTCTCCATTGTTCATCTCCTCAGTCCTCAAGTTCACTTCCAAACAATGTTACAGCATAGTACTACGAAAAAAAATGGACCGGAAAGGGGTGTTAAAACTTGACAAATGTTAAAGGGTAAATACTGCGAGGGTGGAGGTTAATTAAACTCTCCAAGGGGTTACGTTGTGAGGAAGCACTCTCGCATAATTTTAAAGTGGGCTTAGGAAAATTAGGCACGCTGTTCTAGCTTTGTTGAATTTCCTTGCGCTTGCAGTTTAACACGAAACTAATTCTTGAGGGTGGAACGGTGGAAGATATGCGATGCGAGAATGCTAGCAGATTCGTGTCCCCCATCCTTAGGGATTCTTTCATCTTTGTTCTTTGGCTCCAACATACGAAACGTCTCTTCTATTTGAGTGTTGGAGCTAGTCACACGTACACACGTTCATAAATAAAAAATAAGGCTTGGGAGAGAAGAGAATCATTCATTGCAGTGAGGGGGAAATGAGCTTATTTTTTTCTTTGTTTTTAGAGCCACAATTCAGGCGGTGAGTGCCTTCTTAGATGCTTTCCAGAAAATTGCCGACGTCGCCACTTCGACCAAAGGTAAGAAATTATTTTATTTCTGGTAAACCACTGCTCAAGGTTTGTGTGCAGTTAGCTACAAGGTAAACCACAAGTTTGCCGGCTTTGTCTTTCCCCGCTAGATTTTTTGCGCTGGACTGGGATCTAATTATTGCGCAGCGGATTTCGTCGCCAAATTATCCATGTTCACATTAAATTAAATTAGATTATTGGTTTATGTCAGTGGTTTGGCAAGCCTCCCGATCCCTTGGCATTGACATCCGCTTACATATTCTTAAATTGGAGCTACGTAGTAAGTACATATAAAGGATAATTGTACGTCTGAAATAATTGACGTGTGTCATTTGTCGAGTTCTCGACTTCAAGGAAATTAGTAAACGCGTGAGAAAACTGCAAAACTGTGTGACTGAAAAAGTCAATGAAATGAATGGTTGTAAACCACTTTCTTTACGTCATGTGTGTGCTGCTCAATCCTTGAAAATGAGCTTAGAAAGAAAAATTTCTAACTGCTCATGTCATGGCATAACTCAAATACAATTAGTTTCAGTTTCAGAGTTTTTCCACGACTGAACCTGTGTCATTGTATAACACAGCACACAGAGGAAAGTTTAAAATTTCCCTCAATATTAAAAAAAATGTAATACCCATTACTTCCGTCGAAAGTTTTGTTCACACGCATTTTTACCACGCGTCATCGCATCGTAATTTTTTCATGTTATTCCACTAATTGAATTATGTTGATTTAATATACACCTGTCGCTTCAGGAATTTTGATTACTTAAATCACTTAGACAAATCTTGTGTTAGAGACTACTCCTACCTGTATGTGACTTGTTTACCTGACTTCCTTTTGAGTGCCAACGCAATCTTCTTCTTTGTATTAACTATGTCTATGTGTGATTTGATGGCTCGGTTTTACATTAATTAACTTAACACATGATCTGATTGACCTCGACCTCCCTTGAACCTTCAGGGAAGTTATAAACTCAGATTCAGATCGGATGTTCGACCCAAGAGATAGGGCATTGATGAACACTAATTAATGGCTATGGTTTCATCAAATCAGATCAAATCCTTTCAGATTATAGATGGTATGGGCGGATGATGGATAATTACGTTTTATCTACAATATCTAAACCATTATTAAACCTTGATACCTGACCATCCGAATCTATTTAATTTAGAATGTATCCTTGCAACAGTTTGGACTTTGGAGTGAAAAGTACACGTAATTAAGTTGAAACATTTTAACTATGGCCCTAAGGAACACATCCTTTGTTAACCTGACTCCCGTACTCTGTGCACCACCATTTTATTCCGAGGTTTTGACGTCTATCTCTGAAATCACAATCCCGTGTTTTTTTTTCAACTGAGCTGCGGGAGCATGGCATTCAAGTTCACTCATGCTACCTAAAGTTTGGCCGGCTTGATTTGAACCAAGTAAACTTGTTTGTCATGCTGTCTTCATTTTGTACAGACAGCTGCTGGGCAATTCTTTTTACTTGTGCTTTGTCGATTCAATTGTAGTGGTTCCAGTTTCCAGTGTACGACCTGGTTTAATTTTCTTTGATTAAAAAGAGAGACTACAGTAATGAAACGACTCTGTTGACATTAAATAGGGATGCACCGAATAGTGGTATTCGGCCAAAAACCGAATAGCCGAATAGGCCGAATAACGATATGGCCGAATACCGAATAGGCCGAATAGCGGCCGAATATTCGGCCGACCGAACATTTTCGGCCGACCGAACATTCGGTGCATGCCCTCTAATGTTATCCTAAAAAATACCGAATAGCCGAATAACCGAATAACAGAGTCAGCCGAATACCGAATAGGCCGAATACCGCTATTCGGCGTCCGATTATTCGGCCGGCCGAATATTCGGTGCATCCCTAACATTAAACTACCTGGTTTGGCAGTCAAGTCGGCAGTTGCCGAAGTCCAGAAACCTGAGTCCGTGACTTGAAATTAAGTTGAAAACTAAAGGCCAGCCTGACTTTCAGTTCTTTTTGTTCTGTTACTGGATTTGAGGAAATACTCATGCGTTTCAAAACTCAACGCTTTACAATCTTGTACAGCATTTCTTATGCACATGTCATATTCTCTCAGCAAGTATATTTCGGGAATTATTTTGGCGCGAAAGCGGAGACGATTTCCTTTTTCTTTAATATGTCTTTGTTCTCCGTTCTAGTCTAACTTCATAAATTTTCATTCACCAAACATAAAATTATATTACCTCGAGCTAGGCTGACCTCGTTGATTTTCAACTACCACCAAACCTGCCAAGTTTGGTGATATCTAAACTATAAATTTTACGAGTCCAATATTCTCTCTCAGCGTTGTGCGGCCTCAATTTTATCAGGAGTTTAGGACGTCAGTCACAGTCCTTTTTTTACCAAAGGAGGGTTGGAAGTCCCGGCATCCTCCCTCCGAACATACATACGCACGCACGTAGTCGTTCATTTCAGTCGAAAGAACCGAAAACATATTAACCATGACCCTCAAACGGTTTCCTCCTCAACTTGGTTCGATCGATGCTTCAACGCCCCAGCCTGGTCTCGTAAAAGCCCAGACTTTGTCATGCACAAAAGGACCAAGTTCCCAAATTTCTTGGTGGGGTGAGTGCCAGCTGGTTGGCAGGCGGACCGACGCGACGTATGCAGTGTAATAGTAATGTAATGGCATGGAGATGTATCCCTGTGCCCTCGCACTCGCTGAGCCACCCTCACCTTCGTCTCCAATGATTTGGTAAATATGTGCTATGTGTGTGTGTTGGAATGGGTAAATTTAAAATATAATGTACTCAGCAGATGTATTTCTTAGCATGCTTTAAATATATGGACACACTTCATGGGCACGCACCTTTTTGTGTTTGTCGAAAGAATTGAATTTCAAGTAAGACCAGGCTATTGTTATTATGGAATAAAAGGTTAGCTGTAGTTCCTTAAGGAGTACTTGGAGTACTTTAGGGATCTTTCACAAGGATTAGCCATATGGGCGTAGTAGGCATGTGTTCGCCAAGCAAAAAGAAAGTCCGACTCAACTCGGGAGTCAAATCATAAAGATCAGGATTTGATTTGAGACAGTGAACGAGTCCCAAAGAGTTTTTTGTGCATTTAAGCTACGTTGAGTCTTGAAATGTCAAAATTTGATGTTCCATGACGAAGACTTGCACAAAGAACTGTTTTCCCGATAATTCTGAACTCCAAAGTCGGTCGAACCGTTAATGCCAAAGTCGCGGAAGAAGTCGTGCAAGGATTTGTGTTCATTATGACTCCGGCTGGTAGTGGTGGCTTTTAGATTTGTCTGAAGATTTCAAATTATAATTGCTAAAAGGGAGCCAGTCTGCCGGACAGATGAATAAAGACTTAGTCATGTATTGATCAAAGGATAGAAGGACTCTTAATCTTAATTGAGTTTTGTTCAATGAAGGTTTAGTTAGCTAGCCAGTTACACTCCACCAAAAAGAACTTGAATTATTTTGTGTCAAAATGTTTTTGCAATATCTGAGCCCATATTGCACTTGAAGTTGACAAAACAACAAAAGCGGACATTATTCACGAATTGAGCTAACCTACTTAACTTAAACCTTTTTGCCTTGCCAATGCATGGGTTTGGAGCAGTGTGCGAATGAGGCCTTATTTAAAGTTGAGTAACTCGAGAGCGCTTTTCTTGGGAGCAAACGGGGTATACAAAAAATGTCTCAGATAAGTGGCGATGTGAAAATATGGACTATCACAATATGAGAGTTAGGTCCGGCTATTTTGATGTCTCGTCTCGGCAATGCAATATAAAACCAATTCATTTCAAATTTAAGTGATGAAAAGCCGAAATGGTTTGATGGTTTTGACAGTCTTGCACTTAGAATTGGTGAGTATTTTCCTTTGAGACTTTGACGTCATGGCTCATCCTGTCGCCTAAGTAAGATAGGCTTTTAATTTTTAGAGTAATGTATTGAATTAACTGTAGTGTGTCGGATATGATTCATTCCTGCTTTTAGAAGAAGGTCAAACTTGATTAATATTATGTGTGTGCAGCTTGTTCGGCAATGTTTTGATGTGGTTTTTGCTAAGTTTGCAAATCTGTAATCTGAATTAAATGATCCACTGCTAATGGGGATGCCCTCATTGTCCTCGACATTTGCATATTTTCAATTTTCTCCTGTTAGCAAATATTAACTTACTTTGATTTTGTTTCTTCCCAGGTGCAACAAAGGATATTGGAACCTCTTTGACCCGAATTTGCATGAGACACAAGGCGCTGGAAGTAAAGATGAAAACGTTTGCAAGGTAAGAAATTGAAATTTGTTTTTAGCATATGTTATACTACCAGAATATTTGGAACAGTAGTGCTAATTTACACATCGTGTTTCTCGCCACTTGCATTGAAGGTTGCATATTGAGGATCAAATTTTTTTTTGAAATGACCCAACAAATGATTATGAACCTAATGAACCAAGCGTTGGAATCAACTTGAGCTCATTCCTTATAATCAGCTTCTTCTAATTAGTTCAATGTAATAATCTTGCCTAGTAGTTTAAAAACATGCTAATCATGTTGATGTCAGATCACGCGAGGTTGTGGGTAGTGCAACACAAACACTGAACTGCTCTGCGTGAGGTCGAACTGGGTGATTAAAATAATTAAACAATTACGCATTCCGTGTAAGGACAGCAATGTTTCAGAGAGTCGTTGGCCTGCATTCATTCATTTTCTGCTAGGTACTAAAGAATGGCTTTAAACTTAAGGTCCAAAACTATCTCGTTCAATTGTGCTAGAAATTGTCAAAACTTCTGAGCGAAGCTATTGTAGGGAACTATGATGCGTATAGCTTGGCTATTTCCACCCATTAACATGGAAAAATTGTGATAGGTGCTATTCATTCATACTTTTAGTTCAAAATTTTAAAAACTGCTTTTTAACAAATTGAAACAGCCGACAATACAATAAATGTATTGAAGTTGGTCAGACTTAATTTTGGTTTAGTTGAGTGGTTTTGCGGTGATTCCGCTTTACTTTTGATTTACTTTTACTTTGTGATAAGAAAGCAATGCTAAAATTTTGTTTTCAACCTTCATCAGGAGGCCTCAACCTAGGAAGTACCGGACGGTATTACTTGCATGGCACCCATCACGAGCTTTTAGGGCCTCTTTTTATACTAGTCTGAAAACTTGGCATTGTTGACTGAGCGTAGCATCCAAGCATTCCATTGGATTATCCATGCATTCTTTTTGGGTGTGTGTTTTATAGCTTAGCAATAAAGGGCGTTGTTTAATGCTTTCCTTTCCAAACACAATAGCTGTCTCCGGCTAATTAGACACGTTCATCTTTCACTGTAATTGCTGATTATCTTGCGGATACGAAACGCCAATTTGGTAGGGAGTGCTGGTTGGGAATCTTGATATGTTGCTCTTTTTCTGTATTGCAGTCAACATGTTAGATGCAGTGATTCTCTTGGGTGTGGGCTTTGTTGGTTTATTTTTAATTAAACACCAATTAATTAATTCAAACGTTCGTTTCCCATTAAAACCTGAGCACATACTCTGGTGTTGGTGTGGTCAAGCTCTGAGTGCACCAAAAATACGAGATAATGCAAAATGCTAAACCAAAGCATTGGCTGTCAGAGTTACAATTGTCGCTTTTGATAAATGGAATTAATTTATGAGAGAGTTCTATGAAAGGAAATTCAATTTTTTGATTGAATTCAATTCTTCTTTGTTGTATTAAAGTGCTTACTTGAAGACGTAAATTTTAATGTACAATAAGTTTCAATTTCCGTATATGAACTGCGACGCTAAAAACCTCATTTTCTAAGGATTTGTAAACTTTAAATATTACGAGCAAACTCGAAATTAAATTAAGGCACCAGATGAAAAAGAGGTTGCAACTTGCAAGCATCCTTTGTGTTAAGGCATATGAGTCTCAAAAGCGGAAATTAACTTTAAAATTTAACGTTATTTAGGGCAGGGGCAGGTCTTAGTTTGGGTCCATAGTAGTGCATGTGGGATATTGCGGTGTATTTTACTGAACGGAAGGAGGAAATGGTTAATAATAAACCTTTGAGTGCAGACTTGTGGTAAAGTAGGAAGTGGACATGATTCCATTATTTTGGATTTCTTCATTTTTATTTTTAGAAAGCTTTGTCGGATGATGACGTCGTTTCAACTTAATTCCAAACGAAATTATTTGAATTGATGATGCGAATTTGTGCGCTAATGTGCATGGTTTCTGGCAATTAAGGTATTTTATATGAGAAAACATGAAAAGCAGCGGGGATTTGATGATTTGGAATTTTGCTGCACACCAGAATAGATAATGGGGATTACTTGGATTGTGTGACTCGTCACGTTTGACTTGTACACAAAAGCCATGCTTCATTTTATGGTGCAATTGGGACAGAGTGCAAAAAGACAGGATTACAGTAATTCTGTCTACGCTGTTTTATTGAACTTCTCCATTGTACCATTACTAACAACTTGAACATGATGCTACACTTAAATTTAAAGTGGAGTATGAGGGCGGAGGTCCCGACCCAACTGTTTTTCCACGGCTAAGAAAATTATCTTTTTTACTGCCCGTACTATTGCACCCTTCAAACGATTTGAGAGCCTCCAACTTTTATGTATTTCCTGTTAATAGTCTGGAAATGTATGGTGACTTTGATTTCATTTGGTAGTTGGTTGATTGCTGAATTGTTGGAGTAACATTTTTAATTACATAAATTTAAATCAACGCTGCACGTCTGTCATTAGCTGAGTCGTGGGTATGTTTTGATATAATCAACATTCATCGACGTAATTGAGATCCGAGGTTTGGCGTGTATCAGACTCGTTGTTTATCTTGGCGAAAGTTACGGTGTCATTCACATACAAAGCGTGGAATCGGTTTCAAGAAGTGGTTTAACTTGGCAAACACTTGGGGCGAACATGAGCGGCACCAATTTGTTTCCTAAGTTTTTGGCTGTCTTGTTTCGGTTTAACATATTTTTGAATGAATAGGATGTGCGTATAAAGGGTGTGTTCGGGCCTGAATTAATAAATAAAGGAAGGAAGGTGCTAATGAAGCCGCTGCACAGGAAAATTTGTCGAAGCAGCTATAAATTACAAGGCAGTGTTAGTAGTACACGACAACATTAAATTCCAACCCCGTCTGTTGTGAGTGGATTCGAGAGATATACATATCAAATTCTCCACTCCCCTGATCATGCTTAGCTTCAGGGCGTGCTTTAATGATTGTAGTGCGACTTTAATTCTATGGGTATGAAGCTTAAGCATGAATGGATTTATTCAGGCCCAGTCAGGCCTAACCTTCAAATATTCACCAGGAGGTCAAAATAAAATGTTTACCTCTGCGAAATAGGATTTGGGTCAGTGGTTAAGTACTGTGCAAGCAACTATGCCGTTGTCATAATTTTTTGGTGTTGGTGTTGAGGATGACCCTTGAAATTCCATTAGGATTTGTTGACCAATAGCCATTCCAACAATTTGTTCAAGTTAAATATTACGATATCGCACATTCTTAACTCGCATTATTCCAAACAATTGCAGCAACGAATCACGAATCTAATTCTGTTGCCAGCCCGGGATGCAGGATCGAAATTGTGGCACACTTCAACAGATATGTTTGATCAAGAAACTGTGTTCACTTTTTAGATACAACAACTTTATGTGTTTAGGTGTTGTAAACTGCGTTTCATTTAAATGGTGTAAAATTGTCAGCACACCCAATAAGAAGTTTAATGCGGTATGCTTTAAATATAACGATAGTAAAATTATTAGATAGCCTCTTTCTTATGAATATATGGTTTAATGCTGAATCCCGTATTGTTTCATATTATTTTGTTTGGTCAGATTTGGTATTCAGTGTGTTACTTCTCTCAGGCTCATCAGATGTGTTTCATACCTTGGAGGCGAGATATGTGATCAATAATTAGAATGCGTGTATTACTTAGGAATAATATCAGCTAATTTTTTAAGAAAACACGTTTCAATATTTACTGGTTTCTCTTTAATTTTCAGTTCTATATTGGATTGCTTGATTATTCCATTGCAAGAGCGTATGGAGGACTGGAAGAAAACTACTACTCATTTAGACAAAGAACACGCCAAAGGTAAGTTTCATCCCATATGCATTATTCTCAAGTGTCAAGTTTGAAATAAGACAATCTTAAAGCTGTTTTATAGCAACTGATTGTGAAATTAAGCATTCGTAGTTTCTCTTGCCTTTGTCATCACCTGATTGAATTTCTTTCCCTCTTTACTTGAAGAATACAAACGAGCTCGGGCCGAGCTGAAAAAGCGTTCAATGGAGACAATGAGACTGCAGAAAAAAGTCCGAAAGGGAGGACTTAATAACGGAGGGATGTCAGGGTCATTTGCCGGAACTCTACCAAGATCTGGCGGTTCTGGAATTGTAGCTGGTATGAATACAAATGGTGGAGACTCCATGGGATACAACCACCAAGGACTTGCAGGAGGAAATAGAGATGCAACTCGGATTCTGGAAGCAGCTTTACGGGATGTGACTGAGAAACGCCATGCTTTTGAAGATGCCGAGAAACAAGCGATTAGGTCGGCACTGATCGAAGAAAGGAGTCGATTTTGCCTTTTTGTGTCGTTCCTGAAACCAGTTGTGGTGAGGGAATTGAATCTATTTCTTTTCCCCCTCTCATTTCTCACCAGCCTTAAATTAGCCTCTTGTGCTTAACGTCAAACTGATGGAGACGTTCGCACCACTTGCCAAATTTATTAAGAAAGTGAAATGAGGCATTTATTATCTCGCGTTTAATTCTAATCGCTTTCAATGATCGGTGTAATTTACAAGGATTACCAGAATTCAATCAATTTGGCTGGCAAAACCAGATTTATAATAGCATGGTAACTATGTTTTGAAAGCATTAAAGCATTCTGGTTTGACAATTGATTGCTTAGGATGAGGAAGTCGCCATGCTTTCGGAATTGACTCATGTACAAGAAGCAATGCAGCAATTGGAGAAGCAAGCTAGTGATCCATTCGCCTTGCCACCAGCAAGTGAACAAGTGAGTAACTTGCGTGAATGAAATGAAATATTTTTATTGTGCGTGTGTTGTGTGTATACATGCGATGCAAAACATAGCAATAATTGCCAGTGAATTCATAATTTTTATTATTTTTATTTTGTTTTGTAGGTTATAGCGGATTTGAAAGGTTCTTGTGACAGCGGGACATGGAGTTTCCAAACACCACCAAGCAGCCCCAGTTCCCTAGGCTCACGCAAGTCTAGCACGTGTAGTATTTCTTCAGCAAATAGTTCTTCCAGTGGCTCTGCGCATTCACCATTACATAATCTTCACAACAGGACAATTCTTCATCAGGTCATTAAGCTTTCCTGTGATAATTTGATATCGTGCTGAATGCTGTTTAGAGCATTCAAACTCTTGACTAAAAAGGGTTTGGGTTTTACTCCTATGGTGTGCGTGGGTCGTGAGTGTCATGCGTTTGACTTGTGAAATCACGACTTCAGATTTGCTACTACACTAATGAATGGTGTGAATCATGCCTGTACTTCACTCTCGCCTCTTTTGCTTTAATATATTCGTCTTCGGATGGGCACTGTAATTAAGGTGCTCTTAAAAACTATACTTTAAGCATTTCAAATTTATTGGCACTTTGCCTCTTAATCTGTGCTTATCAAGACCAGTAGTTTGACATTTGGCTACTGTTGTGTACCCTATGTACAACTACTTCCTTCCTGCTCATAACTCTACGAACTGGGTCGCTGCAGATTATTTCATTTCCGCTCTGTGACGTTATTTCATTTCAACCTCATGTTACAGTACAATAATCTAACTAACTTCGTAGGGCAACCTAACCATTTCTAGCTGACCGTTATTGTGACACGTTATTTATATTTACCTGACGTGCAATCTTGTATCAATATGCGTCAATTTTTTGCCATATTTGTCTAGTTTAGTTTTGCCAGTCATTGTGATAGATATTCTTCAGGCACCAAATCTCCAATTTGTGTTGGGGCAAGAAACCCTTGTCATACAACTTGTACATTCATTTTGTGAGATGTAATCTTCCTTCGGATCCTTCATAGGCATGTCAAGTATTCAAAAAGCATTTGCGTTCGTCGAGCATGTTTGCATGTTGAGCGGTTTAGCCTTCCTATTATTTTTTATTTAAATTTATCTTCCCTTCAGTTTCCAGTGTTTAACTTATGTTTCATCGCCTTTATGTTTGTGTTTACTTCGTGCACGTGGAACGCTCCTTCGTCGAGCAGCCCAAAAGGAAGCAAAAAGATAAATGCGATGCTAACTTTGAACGTCAAATCACAACAACTAATTATGAAATCCTGCATGCATATCTCGCAATTCTCTGACAAAGAAGACAATGGACCAGGGTAGATTCTGGAATAGAGTATTTATTTTGGGTACACCGTGACTTGTTACGATTAGGACACGAACTAATCCCGTCTGTAAAACGGACCGACAGACGAATATCGAATATTTGAGACTTCTTTAATATGTAATGTTGTCTTTGATTCTAAATGCATGAATGTGTGCTACCTTGTATTTTTGCTTGTTTTTATCAAATGTTGAGTCTAGTTCTAGAAATGTTGATATTATTTTACCAAACCGTGAGCTTTTTGTGTTGAATTGACATTTTTATTTATAATTTTGCTTCCGTTGCTAAATTTAGCCAATGGCATGTCATCCCGGTGGTACTTTACGCTACTCAATTTTGTCCTCCCAAGACTCCGGTTTTACTTCCCAGGATACACTTTTCTCCCGAATGCCAGCCCGTTTTTACGACCAACGCAAGGTACTGTTTAGTTTTGCTTTCCGGTTTTATCATTTGAAGACAATTTAAAAATGAAGAGAAAATTATTTGAACACTTACGTTCTTTTTGGATAAATTATTCCACGGCTTACTTTTTGAGTGGAAAGTGAGTAATTTAAGAGTAGTCTGCAAAAGGACCAGTTCGGGAAAAAATATTCCAGTCAGCTTACATATTCGTTAGAATTCAGGGGAGATAGTTATCAGAAACATTTTTTCCTACAACCTTTGGAGCTAATCTTCTAGTTGTTGAACTTTTAGATGTGGGGAGTACTGGGAAAGCTCACTGGAAGTCAAACTAACTTCTACTGAACATGTTTCCTATTATCCCATTCCGCTTTGGCATTGGCAAGTTAGAAATTCCCCCTTCCTCAAGTGTAACGTACAATCTGAAGACAGCAGATTTAGAAGGAAATATAGCACTGACGGGAAGCAAAGATAAGTCAGCATAAAAAACAATGCACACGCGCTAAGCATTTGATCTGGCTTTCGGCTAAATCCCAAAGTCAATGTTTTCTCATCGGACTACAGGAAGAAAATTAAATCGACAAGGAAAACAAAATGTTGAAGGAAGTGATGATGACTGCTTGGCCAAGAGTTTTGCTTCTCATCTTCAATTTTCATTTTTTTTATCCCACCCTTCAGATTATTGATTGATCCTGATCCTGAACTCAACACGACCTTTCGTAGATTGGAAGGAAAGGCGTGTAAACTAATCATGAAATATGACTTGAATTAATGTTAGTTTTTTGATGTTGGTCTCTGATAAATTTATTTCTCAGTCCGATGCCTGAGTGTGTCATTTTAATTCAAAGCCACTGACATTAAACAGAGTGGGTTTAGCCCTAGTTTTGCTAGACTCCGTTATACAAAGGCTAGAAATAACTTGAAGGGGCTAGAATTTACAGTTCATTACATGTAAACTTGTCATGTTTATATTTATTTTTCATACGCAGGTTGGGAATCCATCGGAAGGAAGCAATACGAGTTCAACGGCAAGCAGCAATTCAAGTACCCCATCCTCACCATATCCGCCTGGGCCTGGGACTGGAACTTCGAATGCCACATGGCCCAACTTACAAGACTCTATTCAATTTGAACGGGCTGCTTGTGCTATCATGAATGAACGCCCTCATACCATCTCGTCGGGTAAAAAAAAATACCTTCACTTTCCTCGGGCTCATCCCTATTTATTTCTTTAAGTATCCAGTCTCAAATTTCGTCCAAAAGCTCATACATGGTCTTCACCCGGGCACGGGCAGTCTACCAGGACAATCTTCTTCGCGGTTAGGTTAGGCCATGCTTGTGCGAGGACACGCACACGTACGCACTTATCTAGAAGCTTTTTTCTAAGATACTTGATAATTGAATTAGACGGAAACCAATTTAGGACGCGGGCTTGTAAACCTGTGAGGGAATAATACATTTAGTGCCTCCATGTGAATTGCTGGCACGATTTTGTTAGAACTTGTCGGGGTAGAGTTTTCTTGCTGAGTTGTAGAGATGTAGAGATTGGATTTAATATTTCTGTGCAGTCAACCGTCGTAGGGCAGTTCATTACTACCCGAATTTTGATTACATTTATGCCCGGACTCTTGATAAGGTGCTTAATATGGATAAGATAGCGTAATAAAAAGTCTCACCACCCTCGAGTCGATAAGGTAATTACTCTGTGAGAAACTTCTCTTCAACGGCTATGAATGTTTTAAATTATTAATTAAACGCTCTCGACATGAGGGTCTAGTTGCCGGTCCTCTTGTCATCATTCTCTGAATCATATTTTCAACGAGATGCATCATATCCACCGGTACTTGTGCCTTGGCAGAGGCAGGACAGAAATGGCGGGAGGCCTCATAACAAAACGACTGTTTGACTTTTCGAATTGAGAGTAATTACAAATGCGCAGTGATAGGATAGAGTTTTTTTTGAAAGGGGGTGGTGATGACAGTGCTAAATGTGTTTCCTGAACCAGATATTCTATGCCAGGGTAAAGGTAGGTACACACTAGGGTTGGACGGAGCAGACATGACAAATTTATTTATTAGGTTGGAAAGCAGAGAAATATGTTTTAATAAAACTCGGCTTACTACTTGCGCATCCGGAGTTGAATCAAAATTTTATGTGAAGTAAAAAACCGAGGTTCAACATAACACCGGCATTCAGGAGTCAGTTTTGACTTCCACCTATGTTTGGATTTGGGCCCACGCATGAGTGTAACTTGATGTCAGATTCTGCTTTAGGCGGGTCTCCCTTATTTCTTAGTCAGCAAAATGAACTTCTTTATTCGAAGTGACTGCTTGGATCGTTCATGTGAGAGTCATTTATCATTCAAGCCAGGCTATATTTTAGTTAACGCACCACTGCTCCTCTGATCCAACCAACACTTATTTACATGTTAAGGCGAGCAATCCTGAGCTGTCCATTTTTGTTTTCAAACCAGAGGCAAAACCACGATTTGAATTAGGATGGTTTAATTTAAAATTAATGTTGATGAAAAGAAAAGTTGGGGGCTGGATTCCTTTGCACTGCACAGTAAAATGTTATATTCCCCATACCATACGTCAGTCAAGTCCTCATTGGGTAAAAAATCAAATTTCTACGCTAACTTTACATTTTTGCCTTGCGGAAAATCTTGAGGACGAGTACAAGGGAAGTGCCAGGATTATTATTCACATTCCACATAATATCTCCCAGCATAATTACTTGACTGCCTTACAAAATTGAGGGGTACAATGACGTGAATAGGAGCAGGAAATTATCAATTCAAGAGCTATTTCGGTTGACAAAATCTGACTTCCCGCTCCTGTCCTTTCCGTTTTGAGAGTCAGAAATTGATATTGATTTTAGGAGGTTTTAGAACTTAAGTGCACAGCAATCACACATTTTAGAAGAGCCAGGATAGATTTTGGGATTTATCCTCATTTATACTACGGGAAACCTGGAAGGGTTTCGTGATGCCACAGGCTTACGCACGAGCTTTCATTTGATTTGGTTCTAAATTGAATTCCGGAATATGACTTTTTCATTACTTTCGTTTTGCAGCATACGAGCGAGGTCATCAGCGTCCACCATTGACTGTACACACATTTCAGCCGCCATCGGACTCATCCTCACATCCGGCCAGTCCAAGTGCAACGCCTGTTACGACGCCAATCATTGATCCACACACCCACATTCCCGGTAGGCATTTTTGATTATACGGATTATCCTCGCAGTAAATTATTCCCCCGTCCACGTTTCTCATCTAAGCCTTTTATTTTCTGTTTGATCCATGGTGATTTTATTCATATAACGCTACCCAGTAGTGCATTTGAATTACCATCTGGCTACCTAAATTATTGTGGTGTGGCCGCCGAAAGCACTTTTTAATTGAGTATACGTGCTTGAAGTGTGAGCACCATTCCAATTTCATTGGAACAATCCGTTCGTGTGCTCCATTCCTCGAAGCACAAGATGCCAGCATCCGAAATGTATTTAGGATTTGGTTGAAGAAGTTATACATCTATTTATTACTTTTTCAAAATCAAAGTTCGTTGGACTAGCTATTACTATTACTGACATTTAAAATTCAAGTAAACACAGTTTACAAGAGGTGCATGTAAATATTCTAAATTTTCACTACCCTTAAGGTTAACTTCGTACGTAATTCAAATTATTAGTTTTTGGTATTCCCACGTCAGTTCTGATGAAAAGAGGTAGGGACGCGATGACATTCAAAATGAATCAGTTTGGACGGATATATTAACTTTGGGAGGGAGCTGTTCCATGGATTCAGGGGCGAGTAAATTTACTCAGCCTTTAGTTCACGTCAAGCAAATCGTATTATTGGGTTGTTTTATTATGCCGTAAATCTCACCACAACTTGTTACGGACTGGACCATATGTAAACCGTCGTCCTTATCTAAGTCAGGAAATTCTAGGCACTGACAACCAGAGAAAACAACACACGCCTCTGTCCCTTTTACTTAAAATTCTCTCAGGGACGAAGGAACCCTTGGTTTAAAATTTTCTGAACAATATTAGAGCTGTTCCGTAGTTTGTCCTTTCAAAGCGCCGAAGCAGCTGTCGTACATTTATTATTTTAGACTGCTTCTAATTTCGACAAGTTTAATTTGGCATCCATGAAAACATGGGGTTTAGGATTGGATACCATAAAATGTGTTTTGTACAAGTCAATGAGAGGGTTCACCTTCAGTCAGAGTAAATCAGAATATTGGGTTTTTAAAACCAAAATCGGACAGTTTCTTAACCTATTTTATTAAAATTTGTTTACAGGAGGACCTATTTACCAAAGTACTTCAGAAATCTATGGAACTACACGTGGAAAAAACGATTCAAAACCACCGGTTCCAAAGAGATGTTCATCTCTTGAGCGGCCCAACCTGACCTCAAGTGGTTCCAACTATGAGGTTCCACCCAAACAACCTCCAAAAGGAAGGAAGGATTCAAAGGATCAGAAAAGGGACTCAGTCAGTAGTTTAAATAAACCCATCCCCGCCGTACCAGACTTCAATCAGTCCTCACCTGATATGAGTAAGCCAGACATTTGGATATGCATTCCTAATCTTTACACTTGTAACCCTTCATCTTGAACTCACGATTTTTACGGCATCGGAGTTTAGCTCTGGGCTTGGTTTGGTGTGAGCCATGGTCTTTTCAACCGTGTGCCAGATCTGAATATATTTGGTTGATCTTCTCCTTAGTAAACAAGGAATGACACAATGTTGGTGCGAGGCGGCGCACCCTAATCTCTATTCAAGGAATGACTTGTGTTCGCGTGTCTATCCTACCCAAGCAGATGAAAAATGTTTCATTCGCAACCAAAAAATGTGCCTATCCCTCCCTTTCACTTCCTTCTTTATCCTGGAGTTTTTGATTATGTTTGCTTTTGGTTATTTAGAATGAGAAAAAATCTTAATGATGGAATGATACGAAATGTTTCTTTTTCAAAGCTGAAGTCATTAAAATGTGAATGTGAAATCCTGTCAGTTCGATCACTAACGTCACACACACGAAGAATGTGAGCAAGACATTTTTCTGCGGGTATAGATGCTTGCGAATCTGTAGACTATTTCTTTGTTGACTTAACCATGCATTCAATTAGTGGCCTAAATTAGACGGATGACTGAACACTGCTATGCAGGAACGCAGAATGCGTAAATAGTTTAATTGTGCCGTTCAATCCTGAATAGAATCTAATCAGTGAGGCACATACAGAAGAGACCGCAACAACCTGAGCATAGCATGTGTACCAAATTAAATTGCATTTCTCATCATTCCATTCCACTCGATTTGAGATGATGATGGTTGAGAAGGTTTCGGTCTTCATTCCGTTGGACCATCGCCAAACTTTCCCCCACCTTCTGTCTCTTGTAGCAAATGATTTTGTCCGTGTATAGCATTTCCATGTCAGTTTTTGTGTATGTGGAGACCAAAAGTCGATACTAAAAACGCTCCTCTGAATAATATTTGTCAGTCTGGCGACAAAGTCAAAGTCCGTGCCGTAAAAAATGAACAAATTCTTCGAATGGACAAGGGAAGGGCGGTATAAGGCCTGGAATGCAAAACTCCAGTCGGCATTCTTTTTTATTTCATTCAAACACGCTTTCCGGTTTTGGAGTTTGAATCCATTGTCTTACAGTCCAATCTTTTTATTTGTTCATAGTAATCTGGCGCATTGTTTTCCGCTTACTTATCTTAAGAGCCGAACCCCCCATTATCCGTGTTCCCGAAGGAATTGATTTATAACTGTAGGTAAAGCACCAAGGTTTACCATATTTGGCAAATGCCCTCCTAAGTTCCCTTCAAAGAGCGACGCCTTAAAATTCTGGGACAATTAGTCGCCGTCCCTTTAAGCTATTAAATGTTTGGATATTTCAATTCCACTTTGGAAATGATGATGGTTTCTCCAAATTCCCATTCTGTTCATCTCTCTCCTTAATTTCCTGTTGGGGATTGCGGTCGCCACGCATGATTTCATAACTGTGGTTTTTGAGTTCACTCAGGTGTTGGAATTTGATATGCTGTTCCGTGGGCTTGCAACAATACCCAAAGTCGTAATCAACCCACACGGCATTTTGTCTGTCTATACCACCTATTAAAACTCGTTTCGTATTTGTTTTTCAGTCATACCACAGCCGCTTTACGTCAATATGCAGGAATTGAACGAAATGGCGTCAATGAAACACCATCGCCAACAACAACGGCAGGCGGCTGAAAGACAGCAGTATCAACAACCGCAAGTTGATCTGCCTCCTCCTCCACCAGAATTAATGGCTCCATCCTCGAAGGTATGTAAATTTGAATGATATTAAGATTCGGAGGTGCGACTCTCCATATTTAGGTTTCTATTCCTCGGTAACTTGTCGCCAGCGGATGCATTCAGATTATGCACATCAAAAATTATTTTTGTACAGGTTTTCTTGAGCATAATTCAATTAATGACTTCCTTTTCTGTTCATTGAAATACCTGTTTTAAAATAATGTTTGCTGTTCAAGGCGGCTGGTTAAAATTTATATAATAATGCCTCGGAGAGCCTTAAATTAGCAGCTTTCTATACCTGAAGCATGTTGATCACATTATGTCCTGGGTTTAATTTCCATTTAACTTTCTCTAGATGGCTGGCATGGAGAATAATTTGAAATGTGACGGCTCCCTAGCCTCAAGTGGGTATGGAAGTCAAAATCCAATTACTGTTGGAGAGGAGCGTGGACCGTCTTCAGGCACAATTGGCTCTTCCCAAGTGGACGGTGAAGGTAGAAAATCCATTCCCATCTCCAGTGATGAATTTCGCATGGAACTCCAAAGCATGATTCACACAATGAATAATAATAATAACCCCCCTCATTTTCGTTGTCCTCAATCAAGTCGTCAACGTAATAGCGACATCCCTCCTTCTCTACTTCGTTCCTCTTCTAGCAATGCAACTGCGATTCCTAACAAAAATAATTTTAATCAACCTCGTACTCCGCAGCTAAATTCATTTGACTACGCTGGCAGGCCCTCCGTTACAAATTCCTCTAATTATCCGGTTCTTAGAAATGAAAATGGTGGAGTAAGTAGTACACTACCCAGGCGCCATTCTTATGCTACCGGTCCTCAAAATGAATTTATGCTACGGCTCACAATGGCGAAAAAAAGGGACTTTGTCTAAACTTTAATTGCCTACTAGTTTGTCTTTGTCGTATTGCTGGTCGTGTTTTGTATTGATTAACTCGATTTTGCCTTTGGGCGAAGCTTGAGCGGTGCTAGCCTAGCGAGACAGGTTAATTGCTGTTTAGTTTTGATTTATTTTGCTCTCAATCGAATTCGCACTAACTTAGATGTGGCTTTTATCTTTGTCTGCACGTTTTAGCGTGTGATTTTGATGCTGGTTTTGAAATTATTTCTAGTTTTAAATTGAATTATTAAGAATTAGGCACCTGGGTGTAGTTTGGATTACTTAGAATTAACATTCGAAGCTTTAGATTCGGAGCAAGTTGTTTTTAAGATAATTCAATATCGTTTTTAGTAAAACCAAAGTTAAGTCATAGTACTAGTTGGTTCAATATCCATTACAATGGTTTTAATGTATCCCGAGCATGTATTGCTGTACATAAAGTTTAGATTACTATTATCATATTATTTTGTTTTGGTTTTTTTTCAATAAATCTGCTTGAAGGACCAATTTTTAAATTTAGTGCTGCTTAATTTTAACATCATGCTGACATTTGATAATTTTGAATTAGTTAAATAAACCTTAAATTAAGCTTTTAAGGCCTGCATGAAGGATTGGGGAAATATATAGCATTTAATTCACATATCATTTATGCATGATGCTATTAGTTAAAAGCAATAGAAATTGCTTCTGCATGTCAAACTACTTCAATTTAACTGCAGTTTTTGAGCAACAAAAATATTTACATATTATTATAAACAAGTGTTACACATTTATTATTTAATCATTTTGTTTGCAGCTGCTTTTTAATGAATTTTTGGTTCTTGTAACATGAATTTAATATTACAGATTCGAACTATCATTTGCAATTATGTTATTGCTTTAATTTGGTTGCTTCCGGGTATTGTACCTTACCTCGAGTCGTGAAGCATTTTGGGAATTGCCCTTTTGCTTCATTGGGTTCAACAATTTTTACAAGAGATGAAGGTATAGCATCTTGTTCTTGGTTTTTGCTAGTGGAATCTTTAAATTACTTCTACTGGGGCATAACCTAATTCAGGTGCACTAACTGCACCAACATCGGATAATCCTGTTTCCAACTTTGCTAGTTCTAAAATGTCTCCATTTATTTTGTTTTTCTAGTATGCGGAGTTGTAAACTCGTCTACTGATTTGCAAAGAAATTCTGGGGATCATGAGAAACCACTACCACCAGTTAGGAAAACATCTTCTATTTCTGTTCCCAATTCATCTGTCCCAGCCTCTCCCATTCCGGGTCATCAACTCCAACAACAGAATCCTCAGTATTCTCATCAAATGCACCATTGTCAAAATAACACAGCCAGTGGTAGCAATGAACAGTACAACATTAACAGTTCCAAGTTCTGCAGTACAGGATCGAGCTCTCAAGGATCATTAGCAACTGATAGCAGTGATGTGACTCCGCATGCATCAATGGAACATCTTCCTCCACCCCCTGAAAGCAGTAAGTACTCGATAATATTCACACGTTTTACATTAGCACCAGTTTTATCTATAGTTTTTGATTTGTTTATTTTAGTGGAATACGATCCTCGCAGACAAGATGGTGAGAATGCATACCTTGCGAATCTTTGCCCAGAGCAAAGGAATTTGCTGAATTCAGACGACCCTGCCGTGAAGAGAATGAGCGTTGCTGAAACAATTAAGACTTTAACCGAAAAGAGACATCAGCCACTTAGTCCAAACATGATACGCCGATCTCAGTCCATGAGACAGCCCGGGGACGAAAAAGAGTCAATGTGTAGTCAATCCAAAACTTCAAACAGTAATTGGAATAATCGCCGGGCTGCATCAACGGCTTCAAATTCATTAACTAAGTCTCACTCCCTCAATAAGGATGCAGAGCGAACCAACTTAATGCAAGTTTTGAATCAACAATTGTCCCAAGTTCATCAACCAACTTATGGAAACCTGGGTCATCCTTCCCATCATCAGCAACAGCACCAGAGTTCTCAGCAGCAACCACAGTATCACCCTAATTCTCAACAACAAACACAATATCACCCAGGCTTCCAACAACACCCTCCCCAGCCACATCCAAAGCCACATACGAATTCCCAGCAGCAGCAGTATGTTTATACCCAGCAACAGCAGCAGTTTACAAACTCTCAGCAACATCAACATATTGGTAGTCCACCTGGACAATACAGACAAGTTCCCATACACCAGAATCCGTCACAGCAACATTCTCCTCCCAACTACCAGCCAACATCGCCACCTCATTACCAACAGAATTCCCCACCTAATTGCCAGAACCCAGCGCCAAATGTGCAGCATGGCACGCAGCCCATTTATCAGCAAATTGTGCGAGTACAAAGCATATCCCAAAGCGCAAATAATAGCCCGCGCCATCCAAGGCGATTTTCCGAAGAACTATTAAAAACTACTGCCACGTTTGTACAGAATCGGGTTTTGGGCAACAAGACCCCACCACCCGTCGTTACTTCCAAGGAGATTTTTGTTCAAACCTTGAACGCCAAATTGTCACAAATGAGAGTTAGCAGTCCACCCACCGATAAGAAACATCTCGGAAATAATACTTCAACAAAAACTAGTTTTGCATCAAAGTTAGCTGCTTCTGTGTCTCATCATTCAAAAGGAAATAGCGTTGGGGAAATGACAGCGGCATTTCGTGTTCGACAATGGATATCCTCGAAGACTGTCTCCGATCCATCTATTATCCGTGAAAGTTTGATGGATCAAATTCGCCGTGGTACACGGCTACGTCAGACACGAACGGTGAATGATCGTTCTGCTCCTAGAATGAATTGACTAAAAGTCCGAGCTTTGGTATCCCGGTTTGAGGATAGAATCAAAGCAAATGAAGAGGAAAACTCAAGAAACTTTATACCGAAAGTTAATATTATGTAAAATGAATGAATTGACTAAAAGTCCGAGCTTTGGTATCCCGGTTTGAGGATAGAATCAAAGCAAATGAAGAGGAAAACTCAAGAAACTTTATACCGAAAGTTAATATTTTGTAAAATAGGATGTATTTGTATTCTGAGTCTTCGGGCAGAGTTTCTTTGAATAAAGAAAACCACCTCCTGGAAGAAAACTGTAGTGAACAGTCAAGATTTCAAAGCAATTCGTCGTCGTCGTTCTCATCGGATGTTGATGAGTCTTCAGGGAAACTGTATTCGACATCTTCGTCGTCCGAATCCGCTTCGTCCCCTTCAACAAATTTTTCACTTTGAGAATTATCCGCACCAATGTTTCCCGATTCCAGCGGTTGGTTATTTTTAACCGATTCACCGTTCTCTACTTCTTTTACAATTGCTGGATGCTTGTGCTCATTAGAGGCTGGAACGGAATCACCAGAAGTCACCGCCTGTTGACCTGGTGCTACTTCCGCCGACTGCACGTCAATCTGTGACTCTTTTGCAGAAGGTTTTGGCCGCTCAACTGACTCATCTACATCAAATGATTGCACCAGGGCATTTCTCTTTCATCTCTCTCTCGATTGTCTCTAAGTCAGGGTTTAAAACCCGTTCCATCAGGTCCTGCTCTCTCCATCTCTTTCCTTCTTCACTCCGATACTGCTTCCGTTCTGAGTGTGTCAAACCTTACGGGTTTATGATTACTGACTCAGTAGCCAGCTTCATCGCCGGGTCATATGCTGGGCGCAGAACTTTAGGTGCCACGGCCACCGCTTCCTTGTTCTGTACGTCTTCGTCAAGGGTGCTTTCGGGGATCTTCATCCTCACCTCAGAAAAAACGATCGGCTCCCAATTCTCCTCAACGATGGAACTACTGAAGTTCGCTACCGCTGGTGTCACTAGCGGACCGGGTAGTTTGAATGCGAGATCATTGTAACGGATTACTTGTTCCAAGTCCCCCACGCGATCTGGTCACTCTGACTCATGTTGTTTTAGTACATTGGAATCAAAGTGGTGATAGTGTTCCATCTGCACACAAGTATGGAAGGTTGCACTCTCTTCCTTTTGCACTCCTTCTCATAAGCTCCTCTGCACTTCAAGTGCTGGGAGGGGCGTGGCTTTAACACGACGTGCGATTTATTTATTTACACGATGAACAACACCCGTCCGGAGCTGAACATGAATTGAAGAGAATGGCGGACAAAGGGGTCGTTTGGAGGACGTTCGGAGGAGAATCCAAGAAGCTTTATAGTCAGAAGAAATTTGGAATTTGAAATGTATAAAACTTTGTGAGTTATATCAATGTACGCGAGTTGATGGCAGTGAAAATTAGATCACTGCTTTGTGTTTTGAAACATTTGACAACAGTCAGGACTAGCTTTTATAATATGTCAGTTACTTGCCCATGGTTGCCAATATTAGCTAGTAGTGTCAGGCAGCATGCCCAAAGTAGGTTGAGTTTCTCCTACCCCAGTGAGTTACTAGTCGTTCAATCCAACAAAATATCTTTAAACTTTGTAAAGAGACCCTCACTATGTGTTAAGGCCAGTTAAAGTTTTGCCATTAGGTAAAGGAATCGAGAACGTATTCTTCGCTTGTGAATTGCTATTTTAGTAAATCTGAAGTAAAAGGGAATAATAAATGCCCAGACACACAAATAACACAACCATTTATATCAATGTAGTCCATATCTCTCCTGTGAAACTCACCATGGTTCCTGGTGGTTAGTAGATTTGAATGTAAATGTAAAAGTCAAAAGCTTTCTGAGATTATTAGCCGCAATGTAAGTCCAACTTGAACATAATTATATGATTTGAACTTCCTGTAAATAATTATTTCTTAAGTTAAATATGTTGAATACCGCAGCAGAGTTTCGCAGTTGACTGCGATGCATGAAGTGCTTCACATTCACATTACCACTTGTAATGTTGGATTAATTTTTCTAATACGATTTTTTTGTATTTTGGCAAGTTTTGCGAACAAGAGAAACAGCCAAGTTCAGACTTAAATGTACGCGAGGGTACAAAGCGAATCTGTGGATTTCTTCTGTTTTATCAAACTGGATTTAATCTTATAGAATATTATTAATTATTAGGCTTAACAAAGCTTGTTGCACATGTCCAATACATTAATTGATCTGGATTATGTTTGAGACTGAATAGATAATACAATATATGTTTGTACAATATCTAGGGATATATTTGAATTGAGCCCACATAATACAATGGAAGATAAAAATTAATTTAATGTAAAAATGCCTTCGAATTCACAGACGGCAATTTCACCTAAATGCCTGCTCCTGTTAATCTTTGCCAATCTTGAAGTCCTTATTTTGCCTTTTCAGTAATAAACTGAAATTACACTAATCCATTGAATCTCGGATCCTTTGACAATATTATCTGCTACAAAAATTTGTAAGCAAGCCGGAAGACAAATCTTCTCTGAAGAAACCAATCGTGTTTGATCACTTGAACTGATAGGATTGTAATTTCCTAGTATGATATTGGATAAACTGAAGTGGAATTATCCAGATTAATTTAATTCGTAAATTTAGTTTTTGCGAAGGTACGTAAATTTAAAGAAGTATTTAATTTTTTGTGAATGGTTGCCTGCTTAGAATTGTGAACTAGTTTCCTTCAAATATTAATGTGAAATAGTTTTACAAGATTAGTAACCATGTGTAATTGAACTAGACGTACGTACGTGGATTACCGTATTGAATCACACTCTTCGAAAAACATGAGTCCACAATAATGTCAAAAATAATAAAAATCGAAATAGTGGTTTAAAAATCTCCTTTATTGTATTGAATTAATCAAATTTAGGATTTTGGAGGATGCGTGGGTGGCTTGCGTAAATTATAATCACAGCTAGTTTGCAAACAAGAATACCATAAGACATGCACATTAGCATCAAACAGGTTTCGTTTTAAATACACTTTTTATGCATCGCCGGATGTATTAGCCTGCTGATTTTTTTGATTTCTGGATTTGCTGAAGGAGATCGTTTCCTTCTTTTCGGGCCTAAGGCACAGGGATTTAAAAGTTTAACGTTTGAGAGCAAAATTGCTAGACCAATAGTTATTTCTTACCGAATAATCCTCTGAAGGAGATCGTTTCCTTCTTTTCGGGCCTAAGGCACAGGGATTTAAAAGCTTAACGTTTGAGAGCAAAATTGCTAGACCAATAGTTATTTCTTACCGAATAATCCTCATCCGTTTTCATATTCATATCCTTAAGAAGTAATAAGTATTCTTCTGCTTTCTCGTTGTTTCCGATTTTTATATAAGATTTGGCTATCATTAAGAGATTAATACTGTAATTGCAAAGCATGCGATTATTTTTATTGATAATATACTATCAATTCTGTTATTAAAACATTAATAAACCCATCAATTTGATCACCTATAAAATAGCGGTTGTACATTCTCAGCTCGTAAAAAGTGTTTCAAAGCTTCATCAAAGTCACAATTGGGCGGTTTAGCAAAAATAGTTTCCGCAATCTTTTTCTGATACCAAGGAATATCGGCAACAGTGAAGCACCTAAAATTTTCAAGGAAAGGTAGTCGTGTGCGGTAGGACAGTGTTTCCAATTAATTAGTTCCAGTTCTAAATTTGATGTACAAGGTAACCTAATCAGTCTACTGCAAACTAATATAGACTTCATATTCATCGGCATCGGCATATCCCCGAAGAGTCATTTACGTACGTTACATAGCACTAAAACACAATTTATTTAGTAGAAATCCTTGTGCTTTCGCTTACCAATTCCCAACCAAGTAAATGCTGGTAGCATCCTTTGGATTTAATTCTGCAGCTCTCTATAAATTGCAATGGAATAAATTAGTAATTGTAATGGAGATATTTCTGGGCATTTAGGTATAAATTAACTTGTAATCGCTCAACTTCGCGAGGCTAGCCAATGTTCTAGATATCAAAAATTTAAATACAAAGTGTATTTTAACTCACTTCCATGTGACTTTTGACATTGTAAGACTGTGTTATTTGTTCCTTGGTCCCCTTCAGTGTACTCAATGCATTCAAAATAATTGCCATCCATTTATGAGCTGCAAAGTTTTTATCATCCAACTCCAGAGCTTTCTTCACATTTTCATAGGCTTCTGTGACCATCTTAAGTTTCTCTACCCTTTCCGCTTTCTTGGACAGTTCATAAATGACTCTGGCCAATCGCCAAAGGAGCTCAGGCTCATTTTTGTCCTGGAAAGATAAGAGAACCCGAATGCATTAAGTTTTGCTGTTCACTTTTCCCATAAAATAAATTGCAAGGAAGTCGCAGAAATTCGTACTTTGTGCTTCAGTAATTTCTTATAAATCTCCGTATGAGTTATTCCTTCGCTGACGTCATAGATCTTATCCGCAAATTTAAGATCTTGTAGTAATTCCGAGTCAGATTTATTGATAAGCTTGGCTTCGGTGGAATTTGGGTCCAAGTCCGTTGATTTTTTTGGCCAACCCAAGGCTTTTACGGTCCATGGAAAACTTACAAAGCTTAAGAGAACGGCTGATTGCTTATTTGCAATCAAAGTTTTCACTTTGTGAACATTTTTGAGATCCTAAAATGTAAAATAATTAAAAACAACATGAGTTCATTTGAGCAATGAGTAAACTCATGTATACTATTCACCGTTTTAGAATAACATGTTTTTACTATAATAGCAGAGATTGGGATTGCAAGCAATGTTCACGTAGCATGCAAACACAACGCGACTCTGAATACAAATTATATACTTACGAAAATCCTAAAACTGATTGCACTGATCCGCCTAATAATTCTCCAATAAGCCATGGTTTTCTGAGCTGTCAAAACTGATTACATTTAAATTTCTACGGGAACTAGGGATCCTATCATCGCATTCTATTCCGATCCACAAATAGCTTACCCGAGGGTATAACATTCATACTTTTTTATACACTGTGCTGTGCATGCAGCCGTGTGCTGCTTGGATCAATGTTGTTTCCATTCTTTCAGCCTTTGCGTAGAGAGCGTGGTCTCGCATTTATTCTTTGACATCAAAATTACAATTATATTGCGTCAACGGTTTAGGTTTGGTTTAAAATAAATAAGATAATGCAAATCTGTCATGTCTGGGAATTTAATGTGTATGGTATCCGTCACTATTTGATTAGTAACGCATTGGCACCGGCGCGGTCAGGTTAGGTGAGCGCCAGGCAGGCTAGGTGACTTTTCGCGAGGCGAGACAATAATGTTTACATTTAACAATGCAAATATAATCAGGGGTATGAGCCAAACATAATATTAGTAGGGATTAAGGACAACAATATTGTGTGCAAGTTTTTGGCTAGCGCAACTATTATACTTGTTTCGTTTCCTGTTTCCTCTGCACCGTTTACACTTTCCAAAATCACAGTCCAAAAAAACATTAATGGGAGTAAGTCGTTAGTCAAGTATTCGAGTAAGTAATATAATATGTCCAAATTCGATGAAATTCGTTATAGGCCCTTGTTGTTAACCCGTTGAATTTCGGCCTAGATATATTACTTGCACATTAACTCCGTTGGACATTAAGACTTCCCTGGACTTGACTCTGTTGTTATTAAATTCTGGGCTTAGCTCCTGCTCTGCGGAATAAATAAACAGAATACTTCGGGACATGCAAACATGGTCCGTCATAACTTATTACTTTAACGTAGAAAACGCGGCGGAGAACTATGTTTGTGCCCTGATCACTGAAGTGAAGTAGACTGAACAACATAAATCCCAGGATGCTCTGATTGAAAAAAATATACTGAGCTGACATTTTGATGACATATCCACACACAACAGCAGTTTATACATTTCCTCCACAGAGTCTGCAAAAATAAAGATAAGAAATGAAATGAGAAAATTATCTCTTGGATTTCTATTTGGCTGGCCGTACAGCGCATCACCCCGAGAGGTTCCATTTGGCGTATTGTAAACCTTGCCAAGTTTCATGGGCATGCTTTTCCGCGAAATTTCCTATACCCAACTGTTTTTCCTATAAATACACTTTTCCTTTCCACATTTTGCACGAGTTCGAATTTGGAGGCCTTTTGCTTCTCTTTATTCTGCACAAATTCCATCTGCACCTTTTTTAATATCCCCTAATTGCACTAATCCATTGCATTTAGTTCATTTACGTTGTTATTTCACCTTTGCACCTTTAAGTTGTCAAACGGATAACTCATGATTAAGGTAATGCATTTTCTATCATTTTCAGTATCGAAATTAGAGACATTTTTTTTAACAGCTGTGGTTGAGCTACATACATACATAATCATATATCCGAGCTATCCAGAATTAAGCAATGAATTTGCAAATTGGAGGCGATGAGACTTAATTTTCTCTACGCCATGCACAGGCAGGAAGGATGGTTCAAGTTTAACACGTCATTATCTTTCTTTATTCCAGCCTGGATCAACTAGCAGTCTAGTGAAAAATGGACATGATTATCTTTGGCTGTGCATGTGCATTTAATCACTTAAATTGAGATTATTCACTTGGGTTGCTTTTCTGAATACCACTTAATATGTCAGGTGCATACCAGCATCACCTTTAAAAACAGGCTGTCTACATTGAGACTTACACTGACAGAATGCATAAAGGACTTAAGATAACCACAAAAATTAAGCGCCATTAATATACCAGACTCCAAGCGCACGCCGTGTCTCAGTTCCCTTCGTCTCTCAACTGAATTTGTGTTTGTTTTCAGGTTTGAATTGCATTGGCTGGCTGATAAAAGAATTCCTATTAATTAGTAAGGAAAATGTGTCACATATTTGTGTCGTATTGCGTCCAACATTATGCAAATCCACAGACTAATTATTTCATCCCCACTGGAGCAGCTGAAAAAAAGTTTCTTGATACGCGCTTACAGTAGTTGGAATCCAAACAGGAAATTACGTGTGTAAACATTATGGTGCTTCCTTCGACTTCCCTGGAAGTGTACATACAGTGTAAACTACGACGCAGATATTAAGTGTCAACCAACACAATATATATCTGCAACAGTGATAACTAATTTCTTTCCAGTATCAAATGTGATATGAAGTGATGTTCCAGTTCTAAAAAGTTGTTGAATGTCATTGCTGAGACGGAAGTCTGCTGCAAAATTTGCTGATTCACCAACCTTTCTGACTGCTTGCGTAACAAGCCAAGTTTCATTCATTTACATGATTTGCACTGTGTGAGTGAACTGAAAACTGCTAAACGGCTTGACCTGTGAACTTTACACAAGTGTCCTTATCTGAAGTAATCGACGCACTCGGAGCGTGGCACCTTCACACATTTGGAATCGACAATAAATTTAATCCTCGCAGACTTTGTGTCTGCCCGACGGTAAAATTTGTGCACAGACTGTGTATAACGTTGTGCACAATCGCTTGTGCCTAATTATTGGATATACTGTGCACAAACGATTGGACAGAAATCCGCTAATTTCAGCACGCTTTACACAAGTGTCCTTATCTGAAGTAATCGACGCACTCGGAGCGTGGCACCTTCACACATTTGGAATCGACAATAAATTTAATCCTCGCAGACTTTGTGTCTGGTGCGAGTGAATTTAGCGTGCGTACGTTAACCAGATATACGTTGCATTGAGTGTTATGTTGGCACCTACCTGTTGTGATCAGAAATGTCGGTCTAGAGTTAATTTAATCCACAAGTAGATTTATCTCAAATCAGGATCTCAAAACTCCTCATCTTAAATTTATACGAAAACAAACTCGACAATCGTCCTGTAGTTTTTAAAATTGTAAACTTCCGAACAGTATTAGTAGAAATTAGTACATTGTATACTTTGTACTGTTGTGGTGTGACAATATATAAACTAGGCGGAGAGGAGCTAACCAACTAGACAACCGCGATAAATGATTCTGTTCGGCAACTACACTTATAAATAGAAATGCCGCATGATAATTGGGCTTTAACTAAAATAACACCAGTCAAACGCCTCCGTTTAGCATAACTGACATTCTAATTTGATCCTTCGTCGGGGGATGAACTGATCCCGTTCGTCGCCTAGACAGGGGAACATAAAGGAGATCCATTGTTTTGCACACTTAAGTTTCCTCTTAGCAAAAAGGCTTAGTTGAACTTGTGACAAGTATATTTTTTTACCACAAGTTCCTAACAATAATTTAACAGTAATAAAAGAAGTGTTAAGATGAATTCTGCAAATGACAACAGTCCAGTGATAGAAAAGAAACCCATAGATGGAAATGATTCCACCACGGCAATTCTGGCGAAAGAAGGGTTCGACAATAGTGCTCAGACTTATTCAAATGATGATTGCCAAGTATACAAGATCAGATGGCTGATCCTTCTTTTATTTGTTTTCTATTCGATGTCAAATGCATTCCAATGGATCCAATACTCAATCATTACGGGGATTATTTCTAAATACTATGAAGTACCAGGTAAGAATTTGAAACCAAACTTAATTCAAACCTGTTTTAAAACTGTAAATGAAGATTTATTATTGTATATATTTTTTAAATAGAGCATCTTGTCGACATGACCTCAATGGTATACATGGTAGGTGAACAACCTTGTATAAATGCATTAATGAGTTCTAAAACAACAAAACTATGCCTTTCGGCATTTTCGAAGAGAAGTCGGCTTAGCCACTAGTCATCCAAATACATTATAATACTGTAGTTTTATATTTTTTGGAGTTTTGTGTCTTGACAGATCTGCTACGTGCCTCTTATATTTCCGGCTACGTTTCTCCTTGAGAAGAAGGTAATTCAATATTTTTACTCAAATATTAACTGTCGTCGATGACATTCCATCAATTTGAGTTTGGATGAAAAGTTATGCTGACGCAAACAAGTGCAAGTGGAATAGCTTGCTGCTACTTACTGATATTGGAAGCTGGTTACAACACAAATATGTTTGCACGACGCGCGTGCATTTTGCTTCTATCGCCAATAACACAGTGAAAGTTTAGCAAATTCATTTCCTGAAATACATACACAATATTTGACAATATTTAGCACAAATTAAGTGTGCTTTAATGCATTCAAGTGGGTACACTCGGATTCTCTGGGTTTGTCAAAAGCGGTTCGCATTTGAAGCCAGTTTTAATTGATAGGTGATAGAGATTATTTTAGTAACCAACCAAATGCAGGTAACCAATTGCCTGAATTTTGAATGGGTCAAACGAATGAATGAGAAACTTGCAGACGTTTTCTTTCACACCATTCACAACTTCAGAGCAGATACACATTTAAAAACTTATATCAGAGACTGCTTATTGTGCTCATCTGGAGAATAAAAGTATAACGTAACGATAAATGCTAGAAACTGTAAATGTAAATATTGTTGCTTGTTTTCCCCTTCATGTTTTCAAATAATTTATGTCTGCATCCGGTCTGTGCGCTTACTCTTTCTAAACGATTTATTGCTTCGTCCGTGAAGGGATATTTTCTGACAAGTAGATGATTTAGATGTGCCTGAACTATTCTTATTAAACCATGTAGATAAACTTAAGGTTGATCATTTGATCTATATTCCAGGGTCTTCGAATTGCCGTATTACTCGGCTCCTTTGGAACAGCATTAGGAACTTGGATAAAAGTATTTTCCACAAGCCCTGGTCTCTTCTGGTTGACATTTGTTGGACAAACGGTTGTGGCAATATCTCAAGTTTTCATTCTTGGCATTCCACCATTGTTAGCAGCTGTTTGGTTTGGGCCAAATCAAGTATCAACTGCAACTTCAATGGGAGTATTTGGAAATCAGGTTCGACATCAGTATTTTTTTTTTGTACATCTTTTGTATCAGCACCAATTATAACACGTGTTACCCAAACAGTTTACAGTTACGTGCACTCACAAGTGTGACATTTTTCAATCGTTAAATTAATGAGTTTTGCCTTGCTTATGTATTAGCCAGTGAGCGCGAACGGAAGGAATTTAATAAATTGAAATGACCTTCTCTCTTCGTTATTCATGCCATAGACGCGACTTACAGCTTGTGGAATGAGTTTTATTATTTCCCGAGTTCTGCGAGTTCTTCAATTATGACTGAAGGGTCACAGCCTTACAGCGCAGTTGTCAATAAAAATTAATTAGGACAATCTCTGGGCTGCAATGCAGGGTTATCTGGTTTGAACAGAGAGGGCAAATTGCAGAAGTACAATACATTGCAAGGCCAATGTTAATAAAAGCAAATTTTGATGTGGCAGCGAAGGATGAGTATGAGTAATGCCACAAGAACTATTCCTGCCCAATTCAAATTTGATTGCAAAATGTGGTAATTTGAATACTTATTCAATTACAGATGGGCGTTGCATTGGGATTTCTCTTGCCACCAATGCTTGTTCGGAATGGCACATCTGATGAGATAGGACATGATCTCAGTATTATGTTTTATGGCACTGGTGGAGTGACGGCGATCTTATTTATTTTAATTGTCATATGTAAGGAACCTGAATCCACATTTGACGCAATCTTACTGAATGAATGGCTATTTTGAAATATTTGCATTTTTTAGTTTTTAAGGAGAAACCGGACAAACCACCAAGTCTTGCCCAAGCTGCCCTTTTAACTGCTGCACCAGAGACATACATGAGCTCAATAAAACGACTGTTGACAAACAAGGGTTATCTTCTCCTTCTTGGATCATATGGTATGAATAATCCAATGGTTGTTTTGGTCTCTTTTGTCAAAAATATTCAATAATAAATGGTTTTGTATATTTTTCACATTAGGGATGAACGTTGGAGTGTTTTACGCAATATCGACCCTATTATCAACATTCATACTCAAATATTTTGACGTAAATACTTTTACCAAGATGAATGTGCAATTTAATTTTGTCGTGTAACTTTTCCCTTCAAATGCATTTTATAGGGACATGGGGAAGATACGGGAAGAATAGGACTATCCATTGTTGTGGCTGGCATGGTTGGGGCTATGATTTCAGGAATAATTTTGGATAAAACCCGGAAATTCAAGTAGGTTTGAACATTCTTGATCTGATCTATCAAGTATTTTAAATCGTTTTAATTTCAGAGAGACAACAGTGATTATTTATTTGCTATCATTGACGGGAATGATTGTCTACACATTTACCCTACCCTATGCCCAGCACATAGTCTGGCTCTATGTTGTTTTTGCAGCTTTGGGGTAAGCGAAATTCAACACTGGTGTATTCTTGTGTTATATTCGTAAAACGCGTTAATTGATAAAATTTCATTCAAGATTTTTCATGACGGGTTATCTCCCAGTCGGATTTGAATTTGCGGCAGAGATCACTTATCCAGAATCTGAAGGTACCTCATCTGGTCTTCTGAATGCTTCAGCCCAAGTGTTTGGTTTCATTCTGGTCCCACTCGGTCGAGCGTTATTCGAGAGTACATTAGGGGACATCGGGGCTAATTTGGGTTTAGCTGCCGTTCTCGGAGTTGGTTTTGTTATGACTTGTCTCATCAAAGCGGATTTAAGGCGAACAAAGGCTCAGAGGGCGTCGGGTGAGCAAAGCTCTAGAAGTCCAACGGTTCAGAATTCCATTCCAATCAACCATCCAACTGTTTAGAGGAAATTAGTACAAACTAGAAGCAGCTTGTCCAAAGATCTGTCTATTTTGTTAGAGTTAGTATTTAAACGAACTCAATACTCGTCTGGCTCAGATTCTCTTGCATTCTTGTCTAAGTAGACCGGTATGGGTAGCCCCACATGCTAGTAATTGCTGCTATTGCCTGCATCCTTGCTGAGAATATTAGAATGTACAAGATTCAAAATTATTCCAGTCTAAGACAATACTGTAAATGAGCTCAGGAACTTCAAAATTATTTGAAATATACTCGGGTTGTATTTCAATTTGTGATTACCATTGTGACTATGGTTAGTTGAGAGGAACATCTCATGCTTACTATAGGCGTATGAGTTATCTTATCGTTTTCCACTTCTTTACATTTGCGATGATGCTATAGTTTTATCCTAAATCAATATGTTTCACTCTAGTAGAAACCAAACTTCAGTGTGCTATTCATGGTGAGTATTAATGTATTGCCATAATACAAGTCAGTAAAACCGACAATAAAATAACTAGTGATAAAATTTTTGATTATCTGATCAAACCAGGGTGCGTCAAGTCTCTGTTTTCTGCTATTTAAAGCTGCTAGAAAATGAATTAAATAATTTAACACACTCCAACCGAAGACTTAAACGGAAATTGGAACGAGCCGTTTGGAAAGGAAGTCCAACTTCGAATAAGAACGAAAATACACATTTACTGCAAAACTTTAATCGTCTGTCTTCATTCTGTGATGACAAGGCAGTTAACGCTGCTATAACACTAGACACAACAATTCCGATCTTGATCGAAAGCATTGATATATTTGCTTTTCTAATATGCTAAAGCATATACCCCAAGCGCAATGATTAACAAAACAGAAATGGCATATCATTTGCCATTAATTAAAATTAGATCAGCAAACTTATTTATTAAGACCCTGCATTGTTTAATTCTGCTACAAGCATTAGCTTCTCGTCTACGCATTTCAAAACTACCTGTTTTGTAAATAACTGCTATGTACAATTTTATGTACAGTTTGTTTGCACCAGCGTCTTCAATTGTGAATTTTCAAGCCAGAATTATTCCGAGATTGTGTGGAGCAAACATTATTGATGAAGCCTGGAAGCTTTTGAAATAGTTGGATTACTCAAGCAAAATATATTGGTTTGACTTGATTACAAGAATATATTTGCAAATTGTCCCGAAACCCATTTTATAATGATTTATAGTTCCAGAAAGCATAATAATTACTACTAGTAGATTGCAATGCTATTAATGGAATGATATTTAACAGTATTGCATGACCCTGAAAGTTGACTTTATTATTTTTGTCATTTTTGAATTAGTCTTTTATTCAGTCTACACAACTTGGGGAACTCCACCCATTTTCTATTACTTTTGTTTGTTTTACTATCTGGGAACACTGGGAAGAGACAATGAGCTATAATAGTTAGGGGTTCTAAGCAAGAAGCTTGTCCAACCAATTAATTGAATTACTGTTGCATTTGCATTCATGTTCTGCAAAAAGTCTTCACCCGTCCAGTGTTCTTTGAGATCGGAAAGAGCATGGAACACACGTTAAGTATACCAATAACTTGATTTTTCAGGTTCAACAAATCGTCGTCGCACAAGGCATACTCGACAACAAAATTTTATATTGACAATCGCAATTTACTTGCACTGTGTCAGTCTAGCGGTAATCCTAATTTTTCGTAAGGTAACTAACCCCATAATCAGCTTCAACACAAACTATCTTAATACATACTTTTTCCTCTGTTCATCGTGAAGCTTAGACATGGCTCATGCCAATGTGAGTGAGCCTGCCTGGTTGGATTGTCTAAAGCAAATCTTGGCAATTAACAATGAGATTAAACCCGATCAGGGTTTCCGGGAATCCCTACCACATGAAGTATGTTACAAAAAGCTCAGAAATGAGTAAACGCAAGAAAAGACAAATAATTACGACATGAAAAAAGGCTTGACGTTTTACAGTAGTTAGAAAGCTTAAACACAACAAAAATATGTCTGCCCACCATTTTCTCCCCACAATGCAAGCAACATTACTAAATATTCTACTTTTATTCCTAAAACTGGAACAAGCGCGGCCGTCCAAACAGGCCATGACAGCGGCGCGGTGTTGCAGTTTGTGGGTGTTGAAACAATTCACAGTCAAACCGGAGTTTCGGCTTTGTTGCGGTATTTTGAGTTTGCAGCTCCAACATTAACCTAAAGAGGAATTTACCATTGAGAGGAATAACAGCAAAGTCATTCTTCATCCATCCCGACTTTCACTGCACCAAATAATACCTCGAAAACGCTAATTTGAGACAGATAAGTAACACATTTATATGCAGAACATAAAAGGTTTTTGCAGTCACACATACATATTATGCAATGAGTAAAACTATATGTGCCTGTAGGAAATATATGTCCCAGAATACTAAGAGCGAACACCACGAAATGCCGGGATGACGTTTATTCAGCGTCATAGCCACAATGGTCTTTTTCTTCATTAGCTTTCAGTTTCCGTCCTCCTGCACATTTTAAAGTGTAATTGAAATATTTAAATTGGGTGTGCTTATCATTCGCCAACAACAAGAGAAATTCCGTGTTTGAAATACACAAACAAAATGCACTAGGAACGGACCGGACGTAAAGATTAATTCAAGTTCAGTGGCTCAAGTTTGGAAAATCAATTGTCTAGTATTACTTACATTTATCTCAGGCATCGTAAGTTTGCTGATATGTTCTGATTTAGAAATGAAAACTTGTTTGTTTGAACACAAAAAGTACAACTCACACATTAACTACCGAAATTCACCATCAATACACGGCAACGGCAGTTTTTGGTGTCCACGAATTACTCTATTTCTACTACTGCAAAATTTATTTTTGTTGGTAAAGGGTTTGAGCGATGTCCAACCATTTTGTTAGTCAAATGTGCATTACAATAGTACCAAATTCTGATTCAAAGCAGTGGTTTAGTTGGCAAGTACTGATTTGGGCGATCCTTTATTCAAAATCTAACGTATAGTTCAAACACTCCAAATATAATATTAGTAAAATTAAAATGTAATTTAGTTCACAATTTATCTGGCATTCATACACAAATAAAACAAGGCAATTGTTATTAAACTAAAACGGATTCTACCAATCTCTAATCTAAAACATTAAAAACCATCCAATTAGCTAATATAAACAAAATAAAATGTCAAATTTTAGGCATTTATCAATTCAAATACCTATATGATTCATAAACCCCAAACACAAACAGAAATTAATGCACAAAACTCAAAACTGTCTTGCAATAATCATGGAGTTAACTGGTAATTGCAGACTGAAAAAAACAAAGATAGTTTTGTCTACCAAAACTATACTGAATTAGGAACAAAAAGAGGATAATTGACAGATTTAAATAATCCAAATTAAAACACGAAATTGTTAAACAACGGGATCTACCTTTATAGTCAATCCGTCTTCTTCCTCTTCTTCATTCATCGTTGACAACCGCCGCCTTTCTTCCTCGGAAAGTGCATCTTTCTTATTCCCTCGTTTTCTGGCACCCTTGTCTTTACCACTGGAATTCACCACATTGGACATTAACAATAATAATTAACCCTTGGGTTAAGTAAAAGTGTTTACCTTCTGTTCGTGATGCCCAGAAGATGGTTTTTCTTTCACTGGTGAATCCTTCGTGTTAATAGTGTTGACCTGTTTCCAAATGCCGGTCTTATTCACTTCCTCAGTAATGTTTACCGAGCTCAGGGGGATCTTCATGACGTTTCCATTAGCTAAAGCAATTTGTAGGTTTCCCGATTCTCCAACGGCAAGCTTTAAAACAGAAATAAATAAATTTACAATTCTGTCAATAGCTAGTGCTGACATACTCACACCGCAACATTTATAGCTGTGCAAGGGGTATTATTCAAAGCCAAATAAACCACATTTAAAATTGAAACTTACACCGGGGTTCCCATCAACAACAGTAGAAAATTTACGCTTCGCTTCCTTGAAAGGTAAAAACACGAAGAGAGAATTCAAGTTAGTTATATTAGTAACATCAATACAAATTAGCATTAGCGGTTCTAGTAGTGTCAAAAGTTTGCCCACTTTTAAACTAGCTAGCACCCAAACACTATTTTCAGAAAAAGCAAACAAAAAAGGGACAAATTTGTTTTTGTAATTACAATCATCAAGCCCAAGATCGCAAATTCATCAGCAAGTAATGTGCAATAGTAGTTAGTTAATCATCAGACTGATCAGATGTTCAAAAACATTCTCATTGAACATTCGTTGCTACAATCCCTGGCAAATTCGCAACTGTATGTTTAATCACTAAAGTACGCACATTTAACTCATCATTTTAGCACTTTGTGCAACAATCAAAAGCTAAAATTCGTCAAGCTAAGTACATGCCACTACAATCTTACTAGTTTTGCACAAGAGCGTTGAAGGCAATAAAACTACGCATACTACGGAAAAATACATACGTAATGCATTTCAACTGTAATATTAAGTGTTACAAAGCAAAGCGTTTCCTTCTTACTTCAAATGCTACTAGCCGCCTTATCTAATCGAATTTTTACGGTTAGCTGGGGTAAATACATAATGCGCCCAGACTCACTAGGGTATACAAATACAGAAGCAAAGTAACTGTTATTTTAAAATACAAAAATAAATAGCATTCGCGTGTGCAAAACTTGAAATTTGCTTACCCCTGCTGGTCCAGGCTCATCAAAATCTTGGATAATGCGTTCCTCTTCGTCCTTACGCTTGGAACTTTCAGGCATAACATCATCCAGAATTTTTAATTCTCTTTGAGTAAAGAGAAAATCGAGGAGTTTTCGAACGACCATCATCACAACTAACTAAAATTATATTTTGGGATGGTTGAAACATGACAAATTTAACGCTGTAAATGTTTATAAACCTTACCATCAGGGGAAAAAGAATTGAAGTCACTTTGAAAGTCTTGATGAGCCATAAGCTAATCAGACAACATAACTGAATTGCAGTGAACAGGTGGACTCGCCTCAGAGGAACCTGCATTAAATGAAACAATGGCAAAAATTTTATATGCACCGTTAATCCATTTTGTCTACTAATTTGACTGACCTGACGCAAGAACATGTGATCAGGTTGGTACTTGGTCGGCATTAGCATGATTAGTATCCGGTCGAAAAACTGCATTCCCTTAAGAGATGCAAATCCCATGTACAGAAAGACGCCGTAGAGAACTGGCATTGGAATATGCTTCAGGACAGGTGTAATGGTTATGGAGAGACCAATCATGACAAATATCATAATATGTGTAACACGCTGCTCGCGAACACCAAGAAACCTGGGCTTTTCTCCAGGTGCAGCACATTCCGACTCCATCTTCAACGAGTTGACATGATTCATGGAGAGAACAGTTGCAGCGACGAACCAAGGAATTCCAAAAAAAGAGCAAATGACAATCAGAATCGCTAAGACGAAAAGGTCCAAATGGTAGCCACATCCTTTCTGTAATATCATACGTTTAAAGTAGTCGAGTAGTTTCCATAAAACAAAACTAAAACTTACCTTCAGCTTGTGTTCCTTCCGGTTAACAATTACAGCTGTAATCTGTTGATCCATGAAGATGAGAATAGTAGCCAACAAAGCAGGAAGGCAGGCAAGTACTCTTGACCAGACAGGATTTGGTCCAAAAGGAGAAATTAGCCATCCACGCTCCAGAGGTCGGGTTGGTTCAAATCTTTCCGGAACCAGTAATTTTGGTGTTCGGAGTTGCATTGCTAAGTCCACGCAAGACATTGAGACAATTGCAATGATGACCGCAAAGTCGCTTATTACTTGTCGTACCTAATGAATACGGATATATATTGGCAAGTAGATGCACATGATAAATAGTTATGGGTTCTATTTCAGCGTGCAAACCTTGGTAGGGAAAAATGCAGAAGTCTTGAAATCCTTCAATGTAATAGAAATCAAAAATGTCCCAATGAAAAGAAGCACAGACATTAGGAAAACATCTGGGTATGAGCCACATCCATTGCCAACTAAAGTCGCGTTGAACTTCTAAAGTAAAAATATGAAATTGTTAGATTTATCAACTTTTTACACATCCCAACTCATTATTTTCAAAATCAACTTACCGTCTCGCAATCATCAAAATTTACTAGATCCCAAGACTCATTTACAAATCTTGGATCGCTCACATTGCTGCCGTCGCATTCGCACATATAACCACTGGTGAAAGCGGCATGTTTGTTCACTGGGTAGTTCTTTTTTATTTCAGCAACGTTTTTCACAGCCTGGAAAATAATTATTCAAAATGGGAAATTGACTACACTCTTACACGAAGCAAACTATTTGCATATCGTTGAATGCAGACTCAATCACGATTTACCTCAACCATGAAGATAAATGCAATCAGGGTGGCAAAATTTTCTTCGGTAAATCTTGTAATGTAGCACACAAATGCGCTGGCGTCCAGAGCAACAAGTACCAGCAGAATCAAGCCAACCCACAAGCCAACCCATAACCGGAGCTCCAGATAATCCCATTGGAAATGACTGGTGGGCACGGAAAATATATTTACACAGTAGTCAAATTGGAAAGACAAAAATGCAGTGTGAAAGATATACTTACTCGCAAATTTGTACCAGAATTGTCTCAAATACCAGCACAGGGCCAGTTGACCCCAGAATTGTCAAGGGTTGTCCCGAGAAAAACCCGTAGAAGAGTCCGCATATGAATCCAGAAACTAAAGACTCAATGGCAGCCATTTTCTGCTTTGTGGCTTCACCAAGTAAGCCACCGAACGTAATGATGGGCGTCAGGCAAGCAAAATACAGTAGTCCGCATATGAATCCAGAAACTAAAGACTCAATGGCAGCCATTTTCTGCTTTGTGGCTTCACCAAGTAAGCCACCGAACGTAATGATGGGCGTCAGGCATGCAAAATACAGAAAGATCCAACTGGCAATGCATTGAATTGAAAGCGCGTCCTTGAAGTCCGAGATGTACCTAAACATAGAACATCTTATGTCTTTAATCTTAGTAATGGGCATTACTTTTCAAAACTAAAATAGCAAGTACCAAGGCTGTTTTCTCTTTATATCATTTATCAAGCCACCAAACAGTCTGCCGGTTCGTGTCAACCCCGACTCTTCTCGCAACTTTTTGCGCGTCCTTGAAGTCCGAGATGTACCTAAACATATAACATCTTATGTGTTTTTAATCTTAGTAATGGGCATTACGTTTCAAAACTAAAATAGCAAGTACCAAGGCTGTTTTCTCTTTATATCATTTATCAAGCCACCAAACAGTCTGCCGGTTCGTGTCAACCCCGACTCTTCTCGCAACTTTTCCTCATTTTCTTCTTCGTCACCCTCATCTTTCTGTTGATCAGGTCTTTTCCGTGGATCCTTGAATTAATATTTAAGAATCCAATTACGGTTGAATTTTAGAGTACTGTATTGCACAAACCCACGTCAAACCCCCGTACCTGTGAAGGAATAGCGGCAGGCGGTTCAATTCGAATGCTGGGATCCCATTCTCCAGGTGGTAACACAGTGACAGCATCCAAGAACTCATCCACTCCGGCTAGAAGATGAGTCCGATTCCTGGCCTTATACGCAACATCGTGGAAAACTTCATCCGACATCAAAGTTGCCATTGCCCGACCGACTTCATGGTATCTCGATATTCCCCCCTGGTTAATATTTAATGTTACCAAATATTCTGCCTAATAAGAAGTGCAATGCAATTAATTATATAGTGATCCGTGGGTTTACCATTGGCCCGAGGAGAACAAAGAGAAATCGAGTTGGAACTGGTACTTCAGTTAAATCACCTAGCGTAACAGCGTGGGCTAATCGAATGAAACACGAGGCTGGCTTATCCAGAAAGTCTACTTCTCCGACAAGAATATTAGATGCTTCAGCTCCTGGTGGAATTTTCCTCATGAAGTGAGTATTGCCCTAGTCACAAAAAGAATTATGTTTCTTAATCACCCTAGTTGTTAAAATTTTACTTCAACTTTAATAAAATTAATACTGTACCATCTTTTAGTTAAAATATTTAAAAGTACCTTGGAAATTTCAGTCGCTGAGTGTGTATCAGCCAAATTCGTTCCACTCTGATTTCTTCCAATCGAATCTCCGCTTGGGCTCCGCTCTATGCTGCCTGGAGCACTTTCTACACCATGGACATTCTGGGCACCTAACGAATATCCAAATTTTAAAATGCGATTCCTGCAAACTGTTAGTGCAAATATTAGTACTTCCGAGCAAAGCTTTACATTTAGCACTTGCTGTAACTAAAATTAAGATGACACGAACATGATGTTTGTACATGTTTTGAACACACATTATTCTCAAATGATAATATTAATTGTCCCAGGAATGCTCTGGTCCCTCATCAAAAACAGTCAGGCTACGGCTATGCAATTCAAACCACGATCTAATGTTCAAATATCTTATTAGTTTTGACCAAAGTAAATTTGTTCTCGAAACCTTCACTGAGAAAAGTCCAAGAGTTTTTCGTATTTCTATGTTGGCATTGGTTTTAAAAATCAATTAATCTACTAATTCCAAAATTGTTAATTTCAACAAGACCGAGTTATGTATTAGCATTAGCACTCAGAGCTGAATAACATTACCGGGTATGCTTAAAAAGCGGATAGGAGACTGTGGGTGGTCAAGATTACCCGAATGTTCATTATGTAACCCTGTCTCCTCAACTAAACGAAATAAGAAAGTATTCAGAATAATTAACACAGAAGTTAAATGCTAACACTACGTAAATTTTAAAAAGCAATAATTTTACGCTGGTTATAGTGCCATTGTCAGGTGCCAATTCATCTAATTTAGTACATTTTGGGTTTTTGTATCCTAAATCAGATTAACAATTTGATGTCTGAATTTATTTGCCTTCGGACTCCCTGCTCTAAGAAAAAGAAGCGTTGCCCATCAGGCTTAAGGCACAAATGCAACATAAAAGACACAAATGAAGTTCACATTGAGAGTTGGAACAATTGCTGCCTCTAGCAAGCCTGCTTTGCCTTTAGCTTTGATTAGGACAGGAATTGAATACCTGGGATATTTAAGAATTGTCCTTTGACATCTGCGCTACTGCCGATTGGGCTTGTGTGGTCACCCGCATGAGCGGAACTATGACCGTTTTTCTTTTCCTGAAAACCTAGGTTCCAAATCATGGAATAAATGATATAAGCCACAAAATAAAATTGTTGATTACAGCAGCTGTATACTTAAACATGCAAAATCCCACCCGCCTGAGTTGAAAAATGGATATTTAAATTCAAATTGTAAGAGGAAATTCACTTTTTTGACAATTAATCTTCCTGTGATTTTTGGTTAACCAAGTATGATTTGATTTCTTGATTGTTAGTGATACAACATTAGTCGAGTCCGACCGTCACAAATTTATACTTGACTACAAGTAGGTCAGAGACATTGACAGTTTCGACATAACCATAGCGCAGCGAGGAGACGAATTGGTTTGAGAATAATAAATTGAAATGTAACTCACTTTTACTAGAGGAATGACTTTTTCCAATTTCCGCTAATGAGCGAATAATAGGAAGCCTAGACATGTTGCTGGAAGAACTACTATTGTCCTTTTTATTCTTTTCGTGAAGATGCCTGTGACGCTTCAGAAGGGCTTCACGAACCTTCTCTTTACCCGAACCACCAGGAAGAAATCCACCCGCAATCATGTGCTCCACAATTAGATCCGTAATTTGATCCAAAGAGGATGCCTCCGTATCCAACATGACAATATTATTGAGCAATAAACTTCGAAGTTCGAAGAGGGAATGAAGGGACAACGTAGCAACGTGAGGCTTTGACCATCGATTTCCGCCTTCTTCTACATCCTCTTCAAATTTGATCCACCTGCGGAACAAACAAGATTGTGATTTCAGGTAAGACATTGTTATTGAATGAAAATGATCCGCAATATACAATCCAAAATGTCATATGCGTAATACAACATCAAAAGCAACAAAGGATATCAAATTTACCTGGCGGTTTCTTTCCATTGAACTTCTCCGCCGTCATGGACCAATTCCTCCATTTCGGAGAACAGTGGATGTGAGTCATGACTGTAACGTTAAAGCCAATCTTTAATAAAAA